>CAHIKZ030005563.1:2020000-2267500 GCA_903632075.3 Acanthosepion pharaonis | reverse complement strand
TTTGCATTTTTAAGTTTTTAGTTACTTTGCAAACGTACAACACCCTCCCCAGCCTTCCAACAGCTGATTGATGAAGATTACTTTAATCTTAGACCTGCCCTATCCCACATTGTGATTTAAGTTTGACCATAAGAAGGCCAAAATCGAATCATTGCAGGTATCTTTTAAAATGGGCTGTCCAAGTAGGATAATCAGGAGAAAAAACTTCTAAATTGACCAAAATAAATACTGTTTTTATATCAGTCCTTCATACAATAATTGGGCATATCAGATTTTACATGCAATTAATTATCAGCCCAACATGTATCTAAATCAGAAGTGATATTATTGAGGCTGAAGTCTGGGGGTTCTCTTCAAGCAAATACGTGATGTCTGTCACAACCAGTGGCTGAGACAAACTCTGTTGTCTGTCCATCTCCTGTCTCCCGAATTCGCTTCACACATTTGTATTTATTGACATTCGCTCCAATTGGCATAGGGAACAGTGCATACAGGGATTTCAGTAAATCCCCTTTGTCAGCTTACATTATGATTCTGAGGTATTCCCTTCTTCCACTCTCTTATATTATTACCTCTCACTAAATCTCCTCAGTGAGCATGGGTGGCTTATCCACCCAATTCTGGTATTTCAACTAAACTTCTGACTAGGAGAAATCAACTCCAAATTCATTGTTTACAAAAATGAAGTTTTCGCTTTACAGCTGCATAGAACACATGTCAATTATCATTGCCCTCTAAGTCTGGGTCATTTTCCATTGTTCAAACCCTCAACACACCAATTCCAGGTGTTGTCTATATGCAAATTAAATCGTCAATCCTTTCCCCATGGATTTTAGGTATTAACCCTCTTGTTCCAAAGTCTTTCAGTATATCACTCCTTTTATCCATATGAAAACTTTCCAATGTTTTACCGTAGTAACAACAAATAGTGTCACATTACTTATCTCTTTATTAATTTAATCAAAATTTGTGGAGGTTTTTTCAAATTTAAAACTTTTTTAAAGAATTTCATTTTTTAAATTTGTTATTTCTTTATATTGATGTCAAATATTTTAATAATAATATTAGTAGTATGTATGTATGTATTTAATTGTGATGGTTATAATGCGATGATTTCACTGCTTAAAATGACAAGACAATTTCAATGTATCTATTTTGAATATGATCACTCCTTCCCCTCCCACCTTATTTTTTAACTTTAAATCTTTTCTTGGTCACCCTGTTAGGCTTCTTTAATTCCTTCCCCCCCCCACTCTCACTCACTTTCCCCTCCCCATGTTTATCTCCCTTTTCATATTAAAGCCTTTTCCTTTTTCTCTTTTCCTTGTGTCAGAATAAATTGAACTCCATTTATTTTTATAAAAACTGGTCTGAAGAGATGGACTGCTGAAGTCCACAAAATAAATTATCACCTGACCTGATGAATTTTTAAGGATTCTGCATTCATCATTATATTGCTCTGTTCTTACATTGAGCTCTTTGGATTTATATCCTTCTTGGAATTATCCCTACTAATCATCAAGTGAGATATATGTATGTGTGTGTGTGTGTGTGTGTGTGTGTGTGTGTGTGTGTGTGTCACTGTGTTACACTGTTTACTCCTAGGAGCCATATCCCAACATATACCATTTTGTTATCAGGCAGACTCCATGAACAAATTAAAAACATTTTGGGCCAGATCCAGATCCACAATCCTGAAATTTTTGATTCACAAGTGTTTTTTGCAACAAATTTTTTAATATGGTAACAATTTTTATAACTTGGAAATTAGAGAATAATTGAAATTAATTACAAAATCCAGCAAAAATCACACATGAAATAAAAATTATTTGTATGGAAAGTAAGGGCCTATGTACATCAAATTGTTATCAAGTTGTAGCAGAAGAATTATTGTTGAACTTTTAAAAGGTAAGCTTAAATATTAATGCAATACTTAAATGCAGCGATCAATTGAGTTCTTCTGTTGTTTATTGTTGCCTATCACATCTAATCTTCCCTACCAGATTGGTAGGGTAGATACAGAGCAAGAGAATGATACACAGACTATTTACATTCTGAACAGATTATTTAACACAAGGACATGTGGCCCGTTGGGTAAAAGCGTTGTTTGGATACATTGACTTAACCCAAAAAGTTCCAAGTTCAATACTTGCCTATTGCAGTGATGAACAAAAACTTGGAGAGTTGAGTTAAGGGAGATTACCAAGACAATCTGGAAGAGGCATGGCATGTGGAACTAGAACAATCTACACCAGTGGACAAAATAAAAGGTTCAGTTCAAAATTCAAATCACCTGAATATGACAAATATGAGGACAACAAGCCCAAAGAACATAAATAGTTACAATACCTCATCTCAGAAATATAGAGATTTTATTTTAGAAATGCAAAAGATTTGTGCCATTTATGGAGTTTGTATGTTGAATGAATAGAATGTATCAAAAGCTGTTTGTGAAGTTTCATGTTGGACTTTCTCACTAAACATTGCTTCAGAACTGGGAAATCAAGGTTGATCGTAACTAAATAAAGATATGTCAAAGACATACAATTTTTATAACACATATGGTTAAATTTGTTAATAGATTAGTCACAAAATTAATATACCCCTGGTGGTCTATACAACACAAAAACATTTTGGACCTTATATTTTGACACATCAAATAAATATTAAGCAAGCTGGGAGAAATACCTGACAGTCGAGTCTTCAAATATTGTTCACACAAGAAATTTTGAAACATGTATTAACCAACTGATATTTTGAAAAACACATTAAAATCAATGAAAATAGGAATTGGTCATGGGTCCACTTCATTGTGGCAAAGTCGTAAGCAAGGGTCACTAAGTGAGACATGGTGCTGAAATGTTAAAAGCAGAAATCTACTACTACATAGTCTGAAGCAGTATGCAGATTAGGCACATGCCACTGAACAAGCATTTTTCAGCACTCAGCTCATTGAGCAAAAAAAAAAAAAAAAATTTCCTTTGATTCACCTATATGTAAAAAAGAATGAAAAAATAATGGAGCAAGTAAAACAAACTAACAACCATACCAAAAACTACTATTCATCCATAGATGGTGATACTGTATAATGATGGAAATAGAAAATTGTCTTTAATATGAATAGTGGAGAAACCACTGATTGATTCTATAATAGCAGCACTAGACCATATATTTCTTTGATAATCAGGCAAAATTTTGTAGCTTAGCTACAAAGTTTTCACTCATCCACCATATTCACCAGATACTCAACCTTCAGATCATCATTTATTCAGTTCTTTACAGAATTCCCTTAATGAAGAAAATTTAAATTCCTTGAAAGACTGCAAAATACACAGAGGGAAATTCTTTACTGAGAAATGTAAAATTCTAGGAGGATGAAATTTTAAGTTAAAATTCAAAGCAGAAAATATTTGAACAAAATATTATGTTGTTTAGTAAAGTTAATGATGAAAATGAAAAAATGAAAGGTTTATAATCAGATATTTTGTTAGTTTGATATCTCGTCACTTTATTCCAAACTGTACTGTAGTTTTTAAAGTGCAGTTAAATATCAGTTAGGCAAATAGCAGCACTTATAGCAAGAAACAAAATCTGTATCAAAATGTATTCATTATACTACTGATGTTAAATGCTTTCTTTATAAAGAAAGGTCAATGTTGAGAAAATCATACATTTACCGGTTTAATGACACTTATTTCTCATATCTCTCTGATTCATTCTCAGGTTTTTAAATAGATATAATTTACGTAGGTACCCCCAAAGATTTACTGAAAATTGAGCATACATGACATACAAATGTCCCAAAGTTTTATAGTCAAAGTCTGTTATTATTAAAAGAAAAGACCAAAGTTTTTTTTTTTTATCATTAAATTATATAGTTTTTTTTAATCCATGTTTAGGCCCTTCGAAATTTTTTTTCTTTTTCTTACATAAACAGGTGACCAAAAATTAGTATGGGAATTTAAACATTTTTACAATGAAAGACACATTAATTTAAAAATTTTTGCAAAAATCAAATGTCAGATTTAAAAATTAAAATTTTTTTTAATTTATTGGTCAGCATGCATGTTTGTAAGTAAGACTAAAGTAGTGTGTACAAAAAATGATACCTAAAATTTAAAATTTATTTTTAAAAAGGAAAAATCCTTCTTGAAGCTTTTATTTTAGTTTTAATTTCAAGCTAAGACTAAATTTAATATTTCCAAATGCTGTATTTCAGAAACTAATTTAAATTGACTGGAAATCATTTTTTTTGGCTAAAATAATTTATTAGCATTTTAGCCCATCTTTCATCACAATGTAATTTAAAATCTATTTTTAAAAAATTTCCAAACATAAAATGTACTTTTCTGAAACTTTATTTGAGAAATATTAGCTGATTTAGAGTATAATTACTCTGATTTGAAACAAATATTATTCACTTTAAGTTTAAAATATTGCCAAAATGCATTTTTTTAACCCAACAGTAGTTGTGTTTTTTTTTTAACTGCCAGTAGCTATGTTGAGATGATTAACATAACAGGTCTAATGTTGTTCTACACTAGACTAAAACATAAAATGACATGAGTGCCTTTTACATTTAATTTTTAAGTACTCAGTAATAAAAATTTAGGAAAATATTATCCATAATCTAATGTTGTATTAGATTTTTGAAATTTTGGCTTTAAAATTTACTATACTCATCGCTCTAATTTTCTGATAATGTCATGTATGGTCACTTGTACAATTCTAAATTATTTTTAAAATATTGGAATTTGATGATTTGCATTTAGCGTTTCCATTTAAAAATAATAATATCAAAACTGCTGAAATTAATACAGAATTTTAAAAAAGATTTAAAACCTAGAAAATTATTATAATTAAATTTTTATAAATTAAAACAATTGTAAAAATTCATTATTCATCAATAAAAAACATTTTTTCTCAAGATAATCATGTCCTTAAAAAGCAATTAAAAGCTAATCTAATTAAATAATTACATAATTTTATTGCATTTTTATTTTTATGATTCAGAGCAGATTTTCGGTAAATGGTGTTTCCATTTGATAAAAACAAATTGAGGAGTTAAATTCTCCAAGGAGTCCTGCTTAAATATTTTAATTTATCAAAATTTCATAAAACTCATTAAATGAGGGTAACAAAAAAATAAAATTTTTACAAAGATATTCTACCACAAAAAAAAAAAATTAAAAACTTTAAAATAAATACTTTGGTCTTTCCACTTAATAATAATAAACAATTTTTTTGACAATAAAACTGTATCAAGTTTATGGCCTTTTTCATCATGCTTTTTCAGAAAATTTTTGAGGTACCTACTATAAAGCCAAAGTACCTAAAATTCAATAAAATATTACTCAAGTTATTTCCCTCAATTTTTTTTTTTCTGGATAAGCGTTCACATTATTCAAATTTTTAATTTACACTACACAGTAATATGCCCTTTTCTTAAAAAAATGCCATAAACGGTAAACCTTAAACTAAAAAGCTATCGAAATGTGTAACTAAACACTGCATAAAAACATTCAAATCCATCTTAAAAAATGTTTTTCTGCGATATTTTAAACTAAAATTAATTAATTGTTTTAATTCAGATTAATTAGATTTCAAATCAGTATCGCCTTGGTTGAATAATATTTGAGTTCCGATGCATAAAATCGGAATCTAAAAACTAAAAACTAAAAAGTAGTTTGACACGTTTTACTGATCTTCAGCAAGTTGAACATAACTTGTATCTATCACTTTTATACCCAATAAATCATGCGATAATTAAAGTTGATTAGACGAAACAAAAAAAAAATGTGATTAATAAAAATTACTACACCGTACACGTGTAGTATAAATTAAGCTCACAGAAAATTAAAGTTTTCTTGATCTGAAAGTACAAGCTTGTGACGTTAATTGTCAAAATTCAATTACTAAATCAAAAATCTAGTTTCTACTGAATATGAGTTTAATTCAAAGAAAATTCAAATCAAAACAGATTATCATTTAAATGCAAACTTAAGACTTAATATTTGTTACAATCCAATAATTTTTAATGATGTCTATTAAATTTTAAAAATTGCCATTTTTAGTCTTATTTGACGTGCGGTTTTAATATTCAATGGAATTATTACAGTTTGATGATATCGGCATACGGGATGATTTAAAAAATAATCTTTTTTTTTTTTTCCTCGAGCATTAAATACTGAAAAACGCAGCAGCAGACCAGTAAAAATTTAATCTTTCTTTACGTGTCAGTACTTGAAATCGTAAAAATGAAGTAAGGTTATGCAACCTTTTGTTATACAAACGATTTGAAAATTAGTTTTTTTTGGAAAAAAAAAAAAAGGCATTCTTCGAAGTGTGAAAAACTTCTTTAAAACTTTTAAAAAATTTAATCACGAGAAATAGAAATAAATGATTGTCAAGTCAATGATAGGGATGGCATGGACGTTATTTTCTATATTTACAAATATTTTATGGCTCTTCAGTCTTCATAACAGCCTGAAAATTAAACTAATCATTAACAATTACTTTATCCCTTCAGAAATCAAAATTGTGTGTAGAGTGTTACGCAATTTCAAGTTATTATTGCGGTATAACTCAGCACAAGGATTTTTAAAGATTTTTTTTATCATATGATAAAAAAAATCTTTCAGAAAACTGAAAATATGAAAGTTTCATAATTTCAGTTTTAATGAATTCATTTAATAATCAATATACTGCTATAATGATTTTATTTAATGTTTAACATTTAGCTTACTGCTACAAATAATAAAACTAATCGACACATGAATAATCAGAAAGGTTAATTGATAAAAGAAAAAAAGATAGTTTCTTTCTTTATGAAACGAGTATGACCAAAAAATTGCATCTATCCACGCACGTGTAAAAAACACAAAAATGAATACAATTTTAAGACGCCTAATAAATTTGTTTTTACTTTGTTTTCTACCGTTGCATTTTTTTAAGAGGATCAATTTAAAAACATTTTAAAAAGGCAACGAATTTAATTGAAACTAAAAATGAATACTTGAAAAAGAAAAGTGAATTGTAGTAAGACAAAAGCTGAGAAAACAGGTATGTTTTTTAGAAGTAAAAAAGAGAAGCGTGGAACTTTACCTTATTAACAGGGATATCTGCAGTAATCATATAATAAAAAAAATAAAACAAGCCTTCAACTTACTCCGTTCTCCCTCCTGTATTCAACATGGAGACCTTCCATCGCAATTTTTTTAAGATTCAAGTGACATCTTGTATTGAAGCTACACACTACATTATTTATTATAATATCTATTATGGGATCTTCCTCTCCTTGTGGAGCACAGTCTTGGGGTTTCCCATCCTGGATTAGATTAATATTTTCTTGTGCCTGATTATTGCAAGACCTAGGAATGTCCATTGCAGAACCATTTCCAGTAACAGGAGCTGCAGCCATTTAGAAAGTAGTAGTAGTAAAGAACACGCTTTATAATAATGACTTTAAAAATAAAGAAGTTCTTTTGTTGCTTTAACTTAATATTATTATTTACACGATGGACAAACGTTGAACACGCTAAAATCACCTTGCATTCGTAATGGAAATATATTTCCTTTTTTTGACTTCATATACTCAATAATTTATAAAACACAGCCGGAGACTGATCTCGAAGATCGAATCTCCACAACATTAGTTACTTACCCGAAGAACTTCCGGTTATCTGCAAAAGAGTTCCATTTCCCAAGTGGAGATCACTCTCAATTTGACGTTAAAAGTAAAAATTGGTTCGTTCCTTGGTTAAAGAACGGTTTTCTATAATTTAAAATTTCGTGATTTAAATAATTATAAATTACATTTCATTTATGTATTTATATATAAATATACTTGTGTATTTTCAAGGACTTCTTATTTTTTTAAACTTCTAAAATTGTCGATAGCATTTATTTAGAGATGAAACAAAAACGTAAAAATTGTACCTTGGTTTATTCGTACACAACATTCATTAAAGTATTTATTTTATCGAATTTAGTAGTTTTTCATTGTAATTTTTTTTTTTTTATTTCTACAGTATAAGTTATGTCACTGATTTTTTTTTTATTCTGTTTTATTGCCGAAAAGCTGATTTAGAATGGTATTTTAATGAACGTAAATAAAATTAGTTGTATCAATTTTTCAAATTTGGGCTTTAGTTGAATATTTTATGATTATAGATGTGCAAATCAAATCTCTTGAAATATTTTTTAACTTGAATTTTCAATAATTTCTTTCTTTCTAAGTCTTGTAATTTATAACTTACAAATTATAAGTGATACTTAATCAGAAAAAGCTGCCTTAGTTAAATAAAAATGTCTTTACGAAACTCCATTTAACTTTTTTTATTTGTAAGTAGTTTTAAATTTTTTTTTTTTTTTGTAAAAATTCATTAAACAAATGAAAATAATTTTTATTCACACCATCTTATTGTGTTTAGTGTTTTAAAGGTAGATGCAAAACGTTAAAAAAAAAATACCTCTATGTTGATAGACAATCAACATGAAAGCTAGCCAATTCGTTCTGTTAATTTGAAATATTTTTTTTAAAAAAAACTGATATTAATTAACATTTTAAGAGGCATTATTTTTACTATTTTGTTGTTTTTATGTCAACTTTCAAGCAATTTTATGTCCATCCACCCTAAGGTTTTTTTTTATCTTTTATTTTATGTTTCTGAGCAAATTAGACGTCTCTTTTTTGCAATCTTTCCGGAAATTGATTGTTTTTTGTTTTTCCACTTTTAAGTTCTTTATACCGGTTATCCGCAGCCTGCCAGTTTTACAAGATTCTCACTGTTGTAATTAAATTTCTCACTGTCTCTACCGAAAGGACTGCTGAGGGAAAATACTTCATATTTAGGCTGCATGATATTGAAAGAAAACCCATTCGGTTAATTAAATTGTAGCGACTGCTATGTTTTTCCACGCCCACATTTTATTCGTCTGCCTTTTTTATAGGACAATTTAGCCATCGCAGTCGTTGCTTTGAATTTTTCGGGTTTGAACTTGCTTACTTGTTTCGTTAGTACAAAATTAGCGATTGGTCAAATTTTAGCCAATCACATATTTTAGTGCAAAATCAACTTTTCCCGCGGTTTCGCTGGAAGCCTATCTGTAACTTTAAAAGAGGGATCTTTTCACAAGCTGCCAGTAGAGTCCACTAAATTTCGCCTGTCAACACAAACCTATGACTTCAATTGCACACACAGACACAGAATTTTGTAATACATATATCTCTGTGACTCGGCCAAGTTCAATCAACCAGGACTCTGTTGATTTCTCTAACACAACACACTTTCTGATCAATTGTATTCTTGTGTTATCTATTCTAACAGCAGACTTGTTCTAACATTGATTCTTGAAAATTTCTCTGTCAAGAGAACTTTCTTTCAAACAATCAATTACAAATCAAAATATGGTAAAAGGGAAGTAACTTCTTTTCCCTTAATCTATACATTGAATACAAATTATTGTATATTTTGTTCTTGTATGTTATTTCAATATATACTTGTTGATTCACATTTGGAGTTTCGTTGTTTTCTTGAATCATTTATAATACAAAAGATATATGTGCTAAAGAACACGCCCATAACAATCATTTTTTGACATAATATTTTTTTCGTTTTACTTTCTTTTCTTTTTTTTTTAACCTAAAGGCTTGAAATGGGTATCCTTATCCTATCATCAAAATGCCTGAGCCTTTTCAATTACTAAAAGGAAAACCAAAGCTACCCCCAGTTCTGAGGAATTATACTTGATCAATGAATGAATTTTATGTTGAATAGGTTAGAAAACATTGAAAATATTTATGAAGGCTGAAGTGGAAAAGGGGAGGAGCTGGTCTTCATTAGCTATCCTAGTTAATTAGAATCACAACCCATTCATTCATTACAATTTGCCCGTTCACCATAAGAACTCATCCATCAACACTCAATCCTGCATATACCATAATACCACATATTCACAGGGGACCTACAGAAAATCCCATAGCATAAAATTCCATTTCATTTCATTGTCCACTTCATGATTTATTAAATGATAGGGTGGGAGGATGAAACCAGAAAACAAACTCAAAGTAAAACACAAAGATAAAACTGAAACAAAACAATGTTAGTAGGATCCATCCTCAAAATAATAGTGGTGGCTGTATTCTGTTGATAGACAAAATCAAGAAACACACTAATGGAATGGGAGGGGTAAAAATAAATGACAGAAAGGGGAAAAATCAAAGGCTGACCCAGTTGGGATGAAAAATGGGGGACAAAAACAAACTAGGGGAGGTTAGGAATCTTGACATGAGTCATAACAAAAGAGAATGCCTGGAACAACACTTATTCACATTAACCAGGAAAACATAATATTGTCTAACTTTAAACGGGGCAGGGTTCACAGGAAACCGCCCTATTGCATCAAGGGGACTTAAAAGAGAAAATCAAGGCTAGCCCTGTCCACACAAACCAAACTCACCTCAGCCACCCACTTTTTGCTGAAATCAAACGCTTTCTATCAGATCTGACCCTTACCCTAAGCTGATGCTTAAAGAAAACATCCAGATCCTGATGTGAATAGCATTCATCCCACAATATTCCTTCATTTTGTGATGTTCACACCACCATCCTTGCCATGGCTAGCAACGTGAAAAACACTATCCATTTTACCCCGGAGAACGGAGGCGACACAGTGTCACACACATATGCGAAATTAATGGACACAAGGTGATCGGGAGTGAAGAAGCCGTCAACTCACCAACATACTCCCAGAAAGGGCGCACCTGAGGACAATGGTAAAATGCGTGCAAAGCCATTTCCTCTAAGCCAAGGTCACACCAGTGACAGTCTGGTAAATCTGCCTGGCCCCATCTGAAGAGTATGTCATTGAGAGGTAGCACGTTCCAAATCGATTGCCAGCTAATCAAAAATTCAGAGTTGCTGAGATAATTCACAGCTGGCGCCCAAGACCAAAAAGAGCGCAACTCTGACACCAACAAGTGGAGCTGATCACACAGAGGATCCTTTGTTATCTCCCTCCACTAATTCACGATACAATAGTCTCCGAGGCCAAGAAAGGTCATTGGACTGAGGTAAGGCCTTCAAGGTCGACCGACACTCACGGAGGAAACTCAACAATATTCCACAACCTTGACGGCGATTACCCCAAGAAATAGGAGTGATGCTAGGGAAGGTGTCCCTAACACTCTGCACCAGAATTGAGTCCTCCATCAAAATATGGTGTTGGAAAGCCAACCTAGAGGCGTGGCGATGACTTGCCAGGTATGGCAATCCCAGCCCCCCATGATGCAGGCGACCACCCCACAAGAGGTTTGTCAACAAACGCTCGATCTCCTCCCACCGGCCCTGCAAAGAGGAAGTACAGCGAAGCAGTAAAAGATGAGGGGCAAGATGTAAGAAGCACACTCCTCAGCCCTACCTTTTAACGACAACCTCCTTTGAAACCAAGTCCTGACTGACACTCCGACCTTCACCAGTACCTCTGACCAATTCTTCTTCAGCTGGAATTCAGGCCCAATCACACTCCAAGAATGCGGACGGGTCCATCAGTCAACTAAAGTATCCCAGAAGTACAACCCCCTTCCAGACACCTAACCAGAAGATTTGTTATGGTTAAATTTGGCCCCCATCACCTCGTATCGTTCAAGCACCTTCTGTAGCACTCTAATGTCTGTGACACGACATGAAAATTGATACATCATTGGTGTACACAGAAACTCCGGTTTGAGCTCCAACAGGGGGAACAACGATTCTGCGTAGGGCCAGACTGCACACCCTGTCCCTCAGCTGGCGAAAAAGCAGCTCCAACGCCAAAGCATAAAGTAAGGGCGATGGTGGACAATCCTGTTGAACCGACCGAGACAGCACAAAAGTGCCCAACTATCTTCCATTCACCTGTACCACAGCACTGGGGGAGCAATACAGGAGGCTGAACCACTTGCAGAAGTTGGGTGCGAATCCGCAGCCTGTAGGACAGCAGCCAGGTACTGATAGTCCACCCTGTCAAATGCCTTGGACTGATCCAAATTGATTAGCGTGACTTTCTTGTCAGCTTCTAAGCCCTCTATGATCATGCAGATCAGATGCAGGTTGCTTTAAATTGTTCGTCCCCTCACAGCAAAAGTCTGCTCGGGTCCCAACAAGCTCGTGACAACTGCCTGCAAGCGCTCTGCTAGGATCTTGGCCAGAATCTTTAACTTTGTATTTAGCAGAGTAATGGGCCTATAATCATCTGAGTCCCTCCCTACACCCTTGCCCTTTTTCAATAGCATGATCACACCCCTGGAAATCCAGTCGGGGATGGAGCCCTGCCGGAACCAGTCGTTGAAAACAACAGTCAAAATCGGGACAAAGATGTGCAACAGACTCAAGTATATTTCATAGAGCAGACCATCCAGACCCGGAGACTTGCCCTTTCCAACCCTCTTTAATGCGAAGTGAACTTCACCCTCTGTGCTCTCACCCTTGTAGCTAGCTGCTTCAGTCAGCAAAAGCCAAAGAAGTCAGCCAAATAACGGTAAAACTCGTCATTACTGAGACCAGGCTCCTTGGTAAAATGGCTTTCGAAATGCCATTGAAACGCCTCGCACATGTCCTTGGTCGACCCCAGAGAATGCCCCTCTGGGGTAATGACCTTGTGAATGTATCGATCGGAACCTTGACAGATCTTTTACTTGTGCAGTTCCGCATCCATGTTCACAGCCTCATTAGACATCTTGTTTAACCCATGTCTAACTACCTGTCCCTGATAGCACTTGCTAGCCTCACACTGCAGAGCCTGTCTAGCTATGGCTATCTCTAGGGAATCCCCCCCCCCAGCTACCGCCCAGGACAGACTATCCTCTAGAGCGAGTCGCTGGCTATATTCAGTGGTGAAGGATCTAATTCTGTCCTTAAGCCTCTCCCACTACTTATTCCCAATAACTGCCACCACTAATTCCTGCTAATCTAATCAGCTGTTGCTGAAAGTCCTGCCTGTCCAGTAAGGACATGTTAAACTTCCAATGTCCAGCCATTCTAGGCCTATTGCCTAACAACATCCAGGTACAGATGAGTGTGATCCGAATAATCTAAGTGGTGGAAAGTAGGACAATCTAGTAAATCTAGGTCAACTCTTCTAACTAACTAGCTCTTGCCCCGGTTGAACTCGCCAATCAAATTAACAAAGCTTCGATCGGCCGATGATTTCCGACTAGCTTCCCACCCCCCTGTCTATCTTGGGGTCCAGGATGGCATTCCAGTCCCCCATCAAGACTAAGCACGACAAATCCACCAGGAATGGCCCTAACCAATGGAAAAAAATCAACATGCTTCCCCTGATCGTTGGGTGTATAAACAACGACCTGAAACAAACCACTGCTCATGGCAATATTGGCCATGACTAACTGGCCATCCTTGCCCACATGGACAAGGTCTATCCTAACATCCAGGGAACGCTTGATTAACACGGGAACACCTCTGGCCTGCCGGTCCCTGTATGCTGAAAAGACGACAAAGTCATGAGACAGCACACAAGCATCGATGTTGTAAACAAAGTGTGTCTCCTGTATCCCGGCCACATCCGCACCAAAGAACCCGAAGCAGGCGGGCAGCCTTACCCTGATCTCTCAAGCCCTTCACATTCAAGCTAGCTAGCTTAATGGACATCCTTTAAAGTATTTTTAAGACCCTTAAATGCAGACTGGACAGAAATCTGCAGGAGTTGGGACCCTGATGGATTGTCCCATGCTACTGGTTCCTATTTCGGTCATAATTCGACCATTGGAGACAATACTGCCAATGTCCGTCAGGTAAGTAAGTTTTAAAGCCCTATAAAAGGAGGGGTGGAGACAAACTGGGACCCTCCCTGAACATAATTTTGACATTTTTGAAAGTTCAGGTGATTCAAACTGGACCATTTGAATTTCTTCAAATGCACTTCTTGCTGCATCTAGATACTCCCATACCTTTAGGCCACCACCCATATTTCTTATGAGGGTGCTGGAGCATTTGAGATATTGCGTGGGTCCTCTGTTGTTTTGCCATCCACCGAAGTACATTTAAATAATGGTTTCAAAAGGGCCTTCCTCTGTGTGGAGAGATTCCTCTTGACACCAGCATTATTAACTATACACAGTTTATCCCCTTCAGGGAAATTCTTTGATTTTCTTTTTTTGTCAAGCAAAGAGTTAGGGGGGGGGGGAGAAGGGGAAACCGGAGCCCTAGGAAGGGAGGCTCCTTGACTTACCTTGTTGTTGCTGGTGAAGTAGGTGTAGATTGGGAACTGGTTGCTACTAGGGCCTTCTCTGCCCTACTTTGACCACTCCTCCTTTCTTTTTTGGGACCTTGACAGTCCTCTTCTACCCTTCCCCTCTTTAATGATGAGGATCGAGAAGGCATACTCTCCACAACTTTTTGTCCCAGCTGCAGTTGTTGTTGATCCTCATGTAGCTTGGGTTGCTGTTGTAGCTGCTGTTCTCTTTGCTTCTGTCGTTGTTGCTGATGCTGCTGCTGCCTATCAGATGACTCGGCAGCTACATTACTGGAGTCATCCTGCTGGGGAGGTGGAGTTGTTACCTTAGATCTCTTTTTCACCACCTCAGTCCATTCACTCGGAATACTAGGGGCTCTTCTTGAGTGCTTCCTCCTTGGGCTGTTCTTTTTTTGAAGATTGCACCTGCCAAGCTGGATTTTTCCCCCAGACACAGTTTGGCAAGGTGCCCCATAGCTCTGCAAGACAGTGAGGACAACGCCCCTCTGTCACAAATGTTCCACCCACCACAACTGAGCACATTGGGGATGTCGATAAACTTTTTTCTGGTCAGGGTGACCATCAATTCTACATCAATGGTGGCGATGTCAAATCTCCCTTTTACTGTGGAAACGTCGTCCACCAGGCCATAATTTAAAAAATAGGCCCGCAGATGGTCCTCTGTGATATACACAGGCACGGCGTGCAAAGTAATTCTGGTCTTCCTGGTTCCCATGTATTCTGTTTGTAGATGAAGTGTTTTTTGTATGATAGTAATTTACCAGCCAACGCTTTGGCTGCCTTCTCTGTTCCCAGCAGGATTCAATCTATGGGCCAAAGCTTTGGCCACAATGTTTAAGGCCTTCAGGAGCTCTTCCATCATCTCCCTGTTGATGACAATTTTTTGTCTTGACATCTGTTGTCAATAGGGAGATGGTTCTGGTGGTGACCACATCCAACACTGATGGCACCGCAATGAGTTCGTTTCCAGAGATGTATTCATCAGACCTCTCTTTTAGGTAGCTGTAGTACTCTGGCCCTTTGTCGGGCCATTCAGCAGTCCAAGCAGACGTAGAGGGAGTTACTTGGTTTGTGACCAAAGGCTCTTTTTCCTGGGAAGCTTCCAACATAGCAGAGGGTTATTCCCCTGAGACGATTCAAAAGACAAACAGTACATAATCCAAGAATGCAGACAAACACAGAAAAGTATAAAAATCTAAGGACTTAGACGTAGTCTACATATGTAGGTTTCTGCCTTGCCTTGAGAAGTTGCAACTAGCACCCAGTTGCCAGACAAAAAGAAATTGGGCTGTAACTGAATACAGATCCCAGAAAAATAAAAGTACTTACAGTTTCTGAGCATGAATACTAACTTTTTGGTGTATTTTTTTAATTATGTAATGCTTATTTTTTTTATTTTTTTAAGCAAATCGGTGGAAGTACCTAACAGAATACCTTCACTATATACAAATTCACTTATTCACAACTGAAATTATTTTAGAGATATTTGTTTCGTGTTTTTTATTAGTTCCCCCTACCACATACTTATTTATAGAGCTTAAATGTTTAAATGCAGGGCTCCTTGGAAAATTTATTGTCAGTTTATTTTTTTGTAAAACAAACACCAGTTAGCAAAAATCTGCTCTGAATCACTACATAAAAATGTAATAAAAACTAAGATGTTTAATTAGAAATGTTTTTAATTGGTATGATGAATAAGTATGGACTTATATTGTCTTAAGAAAAAATTTTTCATTTTTTTTAAATTAAAGTCTCAATCTTAAATTTCCACATTAATTATGTGATTGTTAACTAAAAATATCTAATAATAAATGGAAACGCTTACTATAAATCAAATACCAATATTTTAAAAAGAATTTTGAATTTATTTTTTTTTGTGCATGTATAAAAGTGCCAACTCTGCTACAGCTACTTCTCCACTATCTCCCAATTGAATAGCCCAATCTTCTCTAGCCTCACATGGCTTTTGCACCACTAATCTAAGTTGAGCTTTGACTAAAATCAGCACCCTAAATTTCAAAATAGCCCCTCAACTTTTTCCCAACCACAGCCCCGATCAATCCCCACTGTAGTGTCAGTAACTGTTCCTGGAAACCTTTCTCATCAAGTTCAATTTCCAGTAACCAACCATTCTAAACTTAGGCCTGTCTAAATTTACAGGAACCTGGAAAAACTCACATTCTATATAAACTATAGAATGGAAACTTGAACAACCTAAGAACCCTACGTCAATGTAGCTAGAACACACCACCAAAATCAAGCTGTCCTTATTAGTCTGTACTACATCCTGAGGGTGCTCATTTTGGCACTTATCAGATTAAACTTGTTGATAAAGTCATGAAATGATTTCATGTCCCAGTTCTTAGTACCCGGTCTTTCCCCTATACAATCTAAATTAAGGTCAGCATTCCAATTGCTTGTTAAGACTAGCCAACAAGATGTCATCAAAAATGACTTGATCCAACAAAAAAAACAAATCGGGCTGCACTGCATGGTCATTGGGCACATAAACCCTGATGAGACAATGATGTGCCTTATCCTTTATGGTAATATTCCAGCATGCAAAGTCTGCCTGTCAAATCTGCAAATACAAAAGCACATGCCACATTCAATGATTTGCTTCCCAGCCAGAAAACACCTCAAGTGACCATCAAAATATACTGAGTCAAACCTGTTCAACAATATATTCATGGTCATGAGCTGAAAACAGGGTCTCCTGTATGCAGCATACATCCATCCAGAGGCACTGAAGGTTGTAAACAAGCCTTACCCTGTGATAGTCTAACCTTGGACCAGAGGCATTCATGCTAGCTAACCAGAAAGCCATTATCAGTCCAATTAGGGTTGATTCTCTGCATTGAACATGGTGGGGGTAAGGACACCAACAGCTTGGGCCATCTCACTTTTGATAGTGACAGCTGGAGGCAGGACACCAATGTTGCAGTGGACTATTAATTTTAAAGTCCTATGCAAGGAAGGCTGAACAAAAGCAGGGAATCTCCCAGCACAGAACTGTTTTAATTTTGTGATTTGTTCATCAAACAGGTAGGCTACTGGAGACATTAATTTGAAGCAAGCATTAGCCTCCTTTTAAATATTAAAAAATAATTACTCAATTAAATATCACATTACTATATTTCAAAAACTGATTCATAAATATTGATAGAATAATATAACTGAAATTGATTCAAAACATAAAAATAAAATCAAAATTTCCTGATATATATATATATATATATATATATATATATATATATATATACTGGTATATTACAAAAAGGACTGACAGTAGCAGACAAAGAAACACATCTGTTACTGGTAAAAAAAAAAATAATGTGAACTGCTTACTAATGAAGAAATCTCATCAGAACAGTTCAGATAAAAATGATAGAAAAGGCACTGGGAAGCTTAAATTACAGCAGGTGGGAAAATGACTGAAGCTGAGATTTTGCAGATTCTTTTTGATTTTTCAAGAATCTCTAGATATTTAGCAGAATCACCAGGCCAGATGTGGGAGCAAAATATTCAATGAATGATAGACTTAAAAATATGTAAGACAGATTCTGACAATAAAGTGTCTAGAACGACACAGTTAACCAACTTTTTTAGCAGCAAACCTGGAAATTCATTCAATTTAATTGTTCCACTTCATGTCACTTATTTTCATTCCTACACTTTCATACTGAGATATGAGTTTAGCATTTTTTAATTTTTGTTACTCTATAAAGTAACATTTTCGCATGATTTATTTTTAAATTTGTGGTTTTGATGATTAAATTTAAGTTTATAAGCATTTTAAAGTTTAAGGATATCCAGATTACATTGTCTCCAATTAGTCAAACATTTCAAATGACAGGTTCTGTAGCATAGAAAACATTCTGGAATCCTTAAAATGCAAAATAACAAAAGACTGAAAATTACTGTTTGAAGAATCAAAAATTAGCACAAGAATTCAGATGTTCAAAAAATAATTTTAAGAAAGCTGTATGTGAAAATTTCAGATAGTAAAATATTGTAACATTTCTGATTGGGTCAACATAGAAAAGTAAACATAAGTCATATGTAAATCAGTTAAAGTTCATCTACACAAGGGAAGAGATTTTTAATCATTTCGCCCCAAACAAGATGATAATGCCACTAAGTTGTAAGGGGTTATTTGGAGTGAAATGGAATGAAAAAATTTTAGAAGGAATCAGAAACCCAGTCTTAAACAGGAAACAAGGGATAAACCTGTACTCCTGTTCAAAAGACAGGGAAAGGGTGTGAGATTTAGTCTGAACAATTGTCCTCCTCAGCTGATTCCACATAAAATTTTTTCTTTTCATTTTTTAATAGCATCTGAATCAAATAGTTAAGGATTTTCTTTGAAGATAACAAAAATGCCTACCCTTTATAAATAAATTGTTATTCTTTTTCTTAATTCTGTCAAGAAATAATTAGACATTTTTGTTGCATGCTTATAATTATGTATTCTGAAAAGTTATTTCCACTAAATCACATTGAAGACATAGTAAATATCTTCTCTGCCTCTTCCCTTATAACCAACACCTGCATCATATTGAATTCTTAGGGAGAAAAAGAGTACCAAAATCACAATATTCTTAATTGGAAAACTTCATTCATGGTAAAACAAATAATTAATAAATAAAATTGTTCAAAATAAGAAAAAAGTTTTAAATATTAAAAAATTATTACTCAATTAAATATCACATTTCAAAAAATGACTCATAAAAATTAATTAAATTGAGTAATGGAGAAAATATATACTATTCAGTATTAATTTGCGTACTAAAAGAGAGAATACCTTGAACTCAATAGAGTTAACATTTAAGGTGGTATTTACTTGGCATAGTAGCAATATCATATTGAAGCTAGTAATAAAAGGGATATAGCATTGGGATACCAAAAACCTATGAGTAAAACAGGGTAAACAAAAATCAGCTCTGGCTAACATATTCAAGTAAAAAACTAAAGAACAAACTGACTGAGATATTTAGGGACAAAAATAGCATTAAATATTTTAAAAAAAACAGGTTAGTCTCCAAAATTAATTAAAATATTAATAATTTATTTAACAAAAAAAAACATTCATTATAATTTACAGATTCTTACATATAATTGCAAACTATATTGTGAAGAAACTCCAAGTAAATGCAAAGAAACTTAATGATTTCTTCTAATAAAACATCTCATTAAGTTGAAAGGCTATCATCATAATTATCACATGCATACACACACCTGAGGATTCAATACTAAGTAAAAACATAAAAGCATACAAATTTGAAACATTGATGACCAATAAGAAATTTGAAACATTCTGAAAAAAAATTGTCCCACTTGATTTCTAGATCTTCTCATTTTTGTTTTCATGATTTTTCTGAAATCATCTGTAAATGTAAAAGAAAAAGATTTTATTATACATGATCCTTCTTAATAATTGTCACATTCAGACAAATTACAGAATATATATATATATATATATATATATATATATATTAGTCACTGCACCAAGTATAACATGGGAATGGGGGGAATCTCATCTTATCTCTTCAAAGCACCCAAATATAATGGCCACTTTACTATCAGTGGCCACAACTTTACTGTATGTTTAACATAAACTTTAACCAGTATTACAGTTCAGTGAAAGATGCATGAATTGGGTGTGGCTATTTCAGTCCATGTCTCTCACCAGGCCTTTCTTTATGTATTCTGAAAAGATGAACTTTATGACATGTCTTATATTTTCCAACTTATTTATCACATCATCATGACTGCTTTGGGGTTGTGGGTCTGTGCTTGGAAGTTTCAATTATACTGGATTTTACTGAATTTTGGTTTATTTTAGGTTCATATCTTCTCGATGTTTCCTACAAGTATTTTATAGGTTCAAATTAATATTTTTAAATGAAACTTTTTTTCATCAGGTTCCAACATGATTAACCATTCTTCTATATTTTTCTCTGTCTAATATCTCTACTCTTTTGCTCAGGATTTCTCAGTACCTCAAGTCACCAAATAATATTTTTTACACTAATAGGAATCTGTCAGGGCCACTGCAAACACACACAGGCACAAACATATATATTTTATCACTTTAAATGTTATTTTTAGTGGTATCCACTAAAAATTTGTATTTGAGTAGATACTCTATTTATTAAACAGTATATTTATTTTTGTCTATCAAGCTGAAAATTGGTTAAGTATATCACCTTGCAGAATTTTTTTTTTTTTTTTTCAGATAAGTAATATGGCTTTTACATCTCTTGGTCAACTGTTGATGTAGTAACTATTGCTGAAAGAGTCTATCAAGCTTTAAGTAAGAATGATGAAGCTTAAGCTGTTGCTTTAGATATCTCAAAAGCATTTGACATGCTGGCCTTCTTAAGTTGGAAGGTTATTGTATTTTTGAATTAATTTTTGATAAATACTTTGATGGTAATTGTTCTGATGAACTTTTCTCTATGGTTCCTAGACTTTATGAATTTAAGCACACTACAAGATTGGATGCAAGGTCCCTTCATCTTACAGTTGAATTGGCTAGATGAAACCATAAGTTCTATGCTAACAGTTTCTTCTCTTACACTTCTCACTTGTAGAACTCTTTTAGCTTCTTGCTTCCCAATCAACTTTAATCTTCAAATATTTAAATGTAATGTCAATCATTATCTTTTTAATTCATATTCTTTTATTGTTCACTCTCTTTTGTAGTGTTTTTTTTCTCATATTCTCACAGTCAGTAAGCCCTTGCATCTTAGTGGCTTTATTGCATTGATTGGTATTATACTACATTGCAATTAGATCTCTATCTGATTCACTCTACATGTTGGCCAGATATGAGCACTAAGAAAGCAAAACAAAATAAAAAATGTTGTGCATGGGCTCTGAGAATCACATCCAGTCCACAAAACAAATCCCCACAAGAAAATTAATACAATAGCCAATCACAAATGTTCCCGCCAGAAAAAGATAACCCTGGGGATTACCAGATTTGCTTAAAAGAAAGACCCTTGTAACAGCCAACACAGATGCAGACCAAAAGGCCACCTTTCTGCAAACTGTCACCATCAATCACCATTACCACCCCTCAATGCCTTAATTATTTATTCCAGGCCTCCCTTGCCATGACCACTGTGACCCCATCTCTTTGATACTACATTTGACCAGGATCTAACAGACATTCTGTTCAATCAACCAGCCTTAACTATCTACTCCAGGTTTCCTTTGTCATTGTCACCATGACTTCTCCTCATTGATACCAGAATCCATAGAGACCTTCTGCTCAATCAACATTCACTATTTATTACCTAATTCCTTGTTGCTACCATCCTAACCCTGTCAACAAACATACCTTACCATGAATCAACCGACCACCGTGACCTCAATCGACCAACCCACCTTACCAGGTAGTTTAGCTTCAACATCTCAGCATCACAAACCAACCATCCCATCAACACCATCACAGGTGTCGATTTCAACCTTAAAGAAAGGTGTGCATCAAACCCCACCAATGGTTAAACCACTCTGGACCTATCCTCTGACCACAATTTTGGCCTTGGTTAACAAACCCAAGAAATCAGTCAACTCCCAGCCCGACCAAAAACCCCTTACTCCTAATTGCTTTCCTTTTCCAAGAAACCATATATGAACAATTTTTGCCAAATTTCTAACAACTAAATATACATTATGTATATTTGATGAATACACACTGTTGAAAATTAAATCTTTGATTATTCCTTTCCTTTGCAACAAAATGCTCATTATAACATAAGGCTGAAATAATAATTTCTTGTAAGAAGCTTTGAAAAAATTGGAAAAAAGAAGTATTTCATATAAATATTTTTAGACTATCCTGAATGCAATTTATTTACTAATGCTAAGAAGAAAAGGCATTTTATTTCTACAGTATTTTACTTGTAGTTCAATTGCTGAGGTGTTTGTTTCTTTTAGCTGAATGTAGATCTGAAATTTGCACTATATTATTATACATACAATGTGATGTTCAGTTGATATTAATACAGATGGATAAGCATTGGGTTATGTACATTGACAAAGGAAATTATTTTGAGTAATAAATATGTTGAGTGTTTTTTTTTTATACATCATTAGGCTATAGAACTTACATTTCAACTTTTTTCACAGGACATGCAACTATATTTTTGTAATTAGTTTTCTTGTAAAATTGATGAAAATGTATTCTCAACGCCATCATTGATTTTTTTTTTTTTTTTTTTTTTTTTGCTAGAGGGCTATTATTGATTTATTAATCATTTTTTTCTCAATTGCTTAAAGTTGAAGCTAAGTATCAATAATGTAAATGCAACAGACCTTTAAAACATAATCAAACAATTTTACATTTGTCATATTCCTTGTAGATACTGTTAAATAAAAGGAAAATGTTGAATCTTTTCTCGGTCTTCACTCAGGAATGGAAGCAACACAAGGGAGTCAACGAAGAAGACGCAAGATGATGGATTTCAAAATAAAACATTTATTTATAAATACATAAACAGGTAAAGAAAGAAAACAAAATTCATTTAACCAAAGAGGAAGGGGATCATGAAAGAACAGAAGGTATGAGCGAATACATACATATACATAAGAGATCAAGCCAAGAAATCAACTTATCTGTCAAGTTGATATCTCCACACAGATTTCTAATTCGCCGAAGCAAGAGTTCTTATGCTAAAACAATATTTTGGTCAGATGGCAATTTTTCCTGGGTTCCTTTTCTTTCAGAAATCATCAGGGTCCGCAGCATCTCGTACAGGCGTTTCGTTGCTTGATTCAGTTTCATAGCAGTCCTTTTGTTCTCTAGTCAACTGACTTTGCTGTCTTCTTCATTTCAGTGGGCAGTCCATTTGGAATTGGGATGATTTGCCTTGTGATGTTCATCTGCCACTGGTCAGACGGAAACTGAAAATCCTTTTTTAGAATTTTTCCTGTCTCCAAAGATAGTCACATGGGTTCTCTTCATCCTTGACTGGGTATGCAGGAGGATGGGGTGAAAATCACACAGTGTATGTGTGAGGGCCAAAAATTCAACCAACCCTCAGTAGGGTCTGATCACATGAATTGCAGCAGGAGAGTCCGATCGTTTCAAGAATTCACATATGGACTCGGGATTTTGGAACCAGGTCATTCACGGGTCGGGTTGCTTCAAATTTCATGGGCCCTTGGCTTGTGGGTTGGCAGAGAAGGTAAAGAGGGAAAGAATTTGGAAGAGAAGAGGGGAGTATGGCTGATCACAAGTTGAAAGCATTGTATTTTATCTATTTTTTTTATATCTAATTTTCAATTAGAATTTGGGATTTTTCTTTGGTGTTGTTTTTTCCCTTACGTCTATATGGTTAATAAAATTGTAGGTATGTCACAATACCAACAAAGAATTAAGACAAAATTTAAAATCTGTTATAATTTATTTTCTTTGTATTAAAAGTAATGAATTTTGTCAATATTTTGCATTGATAGGAAAAGTTTTCAAAGGCAATGTCTTAAACTTTTAGCAAAATGTTAAAATGCAGTACAATCCACACACATATATCACTCACACACCACACTTTCCCTCACGTCTCTGTCTCTTCTCTCTGTGTTCTTCTCATTCACTACCTTTTTTGAGTAATACTGACTTTACAGGTCTTCCCTTTCTCTGTTGAGGCTGGTGCGTTGCCTCAGTAGGGTTGATTAATGTTCCAAAATATTAGGATTGACAGTAAAGTTTAGTTTAGACCACTCTATGTACATTGTGTACCATAGTTAAGAATAATTCTCAACTTACGGCTATGGTAACTTTTGTCTCTTTGCATCCAAGGACCACATTTGGGATAAAGCTGGAATAAAAAAAAAACTTCTTCAATAAAATGCACAACACTGTTGATAACTGTAAGAACAAGTTTATTAAATATAAAGAAAAACTAGTTGAATAAATTATCTCGAGATATTTTATTCAACTAGTCAACTATTTATTCAACTAGAGAATAAGTATTTCTCGCATGCACTTTTGGGAGAAGCTCATTTGAAGAGGGGAGAGTGCCAGTCTTCCACTGCTGTAATAGATGGTGGTATTAATCTGCAAGCTGTGAGGTTTGTGGACTTACAGACAAAAAATTTCATATCAACCTGCTCAACTTCAATTCCAGAAATTCCCAGAGCAAAACACCATGGACTAGTGCAGTGTCAAATGCAGGACTTTACCTGAAGAATGTCACTGCAATAGATGTACACAAACATTTTAGATCAGGTAGCTGTGCACTTGAGGATGTCTGACATACAAAAAACCTGAGATGCAGAAAGTTTGCTGGTATCTTGGGATTCTGCTTTACCAATGAATATCTGGCAATGAAGTGTTTCTCAGACTCCTCGTTGCCACATTGCTAGTTCAAGATGGCTGCCACAACTGCTCTTGCTTCTTACAAGTCATGTAGTGTGTGATTTAAATGAAAATTGCATGGTAGAAAAAATAAATTTCCACTCAAATCTGTTCCTGCTGACAGCTAATGTGGAAACCAGAACAACAGTACTATTGCTCTTTCTCTGGAACATGGGTATAACCTAACCAGTCTCAAAGAACAAACTGCCCTGAAACAAAAAAGTCAACTCTTTTTATCCTTCCTCGGTCTCAGGCAAGAAACCGAAATCTCTCATTTGCCTCATTCTTGCCAATAACACGTGCTGTGTCACTTCAATATTGATTTGCCTGAGTTCACCTCACATGTCTATGATGTCTACAAGCACATGTACAGACAATTCACCTTTTATTGCTCCACCACATGTAGCATTGTTGAAACCAGAAACTTGCTAAACATCACTGCATTCCTTGGTAAAGATAAGCACCTCAAGGAGGTGCTACATGTGTTGTCATGGTTCACTTGAACAAAAAGATATCCATGACATTCAAATGTGATATATGTGAGGTCCCACTCTGCAAACCTAGCAAGGGGAACTGCTACAATGAACATCTGAAAAGGCTTCCCAAAAAGTCCATGGCTGGTGAAGACAAGAGGCCAAATTACCAAAAACTGACTCTCGAGTCATTTACTGCTTTTGTTGATACTTGTAGATTAGGTCCAAGTATATTTTGTGTTTATTATGTGGAGAGTGAAGATAATTGCAACCTGTATTTTCGTAGTCCAGCTGTCTAAAATATTAGCTAGAATGTAATACTAATCAAAGCAAATCACATATGAAAAAATGCTTAGTCAATCCTTTGGTCAGCATAGAGAAAATGACTGAATATTCAGCCATTTCCACAAAAAGCAGTAATCAGCTTAATTTTTGCTAAGAACTCATTATCAGCATTGCTTTGAAACATGCATGCCCTCTGGATCATAAATCAGCAATAAAATATGTTTAAGATTGAATTTGATTTCTTCACAAAAATGACTGAATATTCAGTCATTTTTCCTTGTTTTTAATGATCAAGTAAAAAAAAAATGTCAGTTGATTCACCTATAGCTATCAATCTGAGGGATGAATCTTCACTGATATTAACTTTGGTTCACATAAGAATTTGAGTGTGTGGCCAATGTTTCTATCTTCTGTTCTCTTAACTTTGTGAAATTGATGAATTTTAAGGTGTGAATTGTTTCAAAAAGCCAAAACTTAATCTAATTGATTTGTGCACACTACCATTTTTTTCATAAACACATGCCAAGTTAGTTTATAACAAGTTTTATAAACAGAAATTGATGTCAGAACCTCTGGTTCAAAGGCCACAAATAGTTATTTTAATTTTTTTAAAATCCTGCCTTTTTTAATTTGATTTTTATAAACAACACCATATGATTTTGAAAGTGTGAGAAGATAATCAAAAAAATGTCTGGGCCATGCTAGACACAAAAACTAACCTGTGAACTCATTTCTTACAAAGAAAGCAAGTGAAAGTTTGAAACCATAGAGCATTTTGACTGAATATTCAGTCATTTTCCCACTTATTAAGTCTACGACATACAAGGGAATTAACTCCATATTTTTTAATATTTATGGCCGTCAGGTGGCTCTCTAATTGAAAAATTAGCGCCATATTCGAAGGTAGAAAAAAAGCGCGATTCGCATTCTCAAGTAAGATGAAATTTTATTTTTATTTGGTTACATTCAATCTGATTTTGTGAGAAGTAAGGCATCAGTGTTTTAACTTTGAGTTATAAATATATCTTAAAATTGTAGACAACACATTTACGAAGCTGAATTAAATATCAGTATTTTGTTTGATATTTTTGGTAAGTTAAGATTTAAGAAGAATTACAGCTGATTTTAAACTTCGCAATGCACTGAAACAACGCTGTTCTTTCATCCTTTTTAAACGTTTGTGTTCTTTATGTAATATTTGCCACCTTAAAACTAACTGCTTCTAAAATCATTTTAATATATGAATATTGAAATTTATAATCGTCACTTTTTAACCCCACATAGTTCTCGTCATTTTTTTTTGTCCCAGTGTGTAATGTAGCATAGTTTTTCATCTGTAGAATTGCACATTGTTGATATTTTTTAAGAATTTTTTTTTTTTTAGAATTAGATGACATTGACAGCATATGCTGTTGCAAAAACAAAAGACTCGAACTAGGTTTTTTTCTTGGAAAGTTAAAAGCAAAAGAAACGATTTAAAAAAAAAAAAAAAATCATTGATTCACATTTTTTAAAAATTTTAGGCTTATTTTCAAATGTTACTTTAGTTTAAAAGTTTAAAACTATTGTAGTATTTTAACTACATATTTAATTTTTTCGGATGTCTGAAAATACTGAATTACCTCCCTTAAGAAGTTTTACTTGGTTTCATATTCTGAGCATGGCCGGACTTTAGAAAACAAATAACACATTAAAAAAAAATAACATTTCATAAAAATGAGAGAGGGGTACCTATATAGTTATTAGGAAATGTTGTTTATGACCATCCATATATTTGGGGAAAAAAGTTTTCTGCAGACTCAAAAACTGTAAAATTCGGGTGTTTCGTAGCTCTCAAATTCATGATCTGTAAAGAATTAATAACAGCATCTCCTAAACGGAACAGATTGAAACTTAATTTTAAAAGATTTAACAACTTTATCACATTTTGTATTTAAAATTGAAAAAGAAAATTCTTGTAAAAAAAAAAAAATCATTAAAAGCATTTTTAATTAAATAATATCTTACTTTTACAATTCAGACCTGATTTTCGGTAACGGGGTGTTTCGATTTTATAAAAAAAATAATCAAAAAAATACTTTGATCAATCCTTTTTTTAACAAACAATGTTTTTTATCAAGTTTGGAGTATTTTTTCATCACAGTATGCTGTTGTTGTTTTTAATTTTTTTTTTGACGAATTCTCTTCGCTGCTTCGTTAAAAAAAGGAGCATGGGAAAGAGGCCCTAAACTTGATAAACAATTTTTTTTTTAATCGTCTAAAAATGTTTGTTATTATTAAGCAAGAGGAAAGACGAAAGCATTTTTTGATTATATTTTTATAGGTACCTCCATGAAATCGCTAAAAAAAATAGCATGATGAAAATGAAAAAGATGCCAAACTTTATGAAAACAAAATTTCATCGTCAAAATGTTTATTATTGAGAGGAAAGAACAAAGACCTTTTTAATTATTTTTAAAAAAATTTCCTTTTTAGAACATTCTAACTTGAAAATAACGATGGTCTTTTTTAGCAAATTTTTTTTCGAGGTACCTACGTTTTACGTCAATGTATCGACAACTAATGTCAGGGCAATTTATCAAACAGAAGGATAGAACTGACAGTATTTTTGCATTTTTTTAGCTTATTTAACTATAATTTAATTTTTAAAAAATTAAATACTTTAAGCCTAATATTTCATTGATTTTTTTTTTTTTTTTTTTTTTTAACGAAGCCTGCACTGTTTCCGTCCCTAGTAATAATTGAATCTAAGAAAATAGTTAATAAATGCAGTATGTCTCTCACTGAAAAAATAAATTATATTTAAAAAATGAAATTAAAATATTTAGTGAAATAGGATGTAAAAAAGAAAATTAAGAATTTTGAAATGTGACGATGATGGTCAGAGAATTAGGTACAGGCTAGAGAGCCAGAAGGAAAGCAATTTCGTAATACATTTTTCGCATATTAATATTTTTGCATATATATTTTAAAAATATTATCGTATCACAGATTGTAATAAGCTTTCAAATTTATGATCTGTAAAAATAGATCGGACTCAAACTTAATTTTAAAATATTTAACAACTTTATCACATTTTTTAAAATTGAAAAAAAATATTTTGACTTTTATTATTCATAAAACAAAAGCCATTAAAAGTTTTTTTAATGTCTTATTAGTTTTATTGGGTTTTGTATTTTACAATTCAGAGCTGAATTTTGGGTAAAACTAGGTTTCGATTTACAAAAAAAAAATTGATTTATACTTTTCAGTCTTCTGCTTTTAACTAATTAATATAATCACAAAATTACACAGTTGAATTTTTGAGGTTTCATAAAATTAAGTATGGGGTGGGGTAACAGATGTAAAAAAAAAAAAAAAAATTACCATGACTAAAAAAACAAGCATTTCTAAAATAATTTCATTCATTTGTGAATAAGTTCTGAAAGTTACACTAAAATCCGGCAATTATTTGATTTTTTGCAAGAATTTCCAAATTAATGTTTTTTTCAAAACTGAAAAAAAAAGGTGTTAATAAACTAATGGTAAATATTACATGACTGCTGACTTAGAAAAAAAAAAAAAAAAAGATTTTTAGCCAAAATTTCGAACATGCTAGAAAAGATTAAAAAAAAAAAAATTTAAATAATTTGTTCTTTCCTCTTAATAATAACAAACATTTTGATAATAAATTATTGAAGATACCTACCTATTCCCAATCATATTTGCTTAATTTATGAGTTATTTTCTTTTACAGATGCTTATTGAACACCAAAGCTGAATTTCTGGGTCGATTACTTATTTTGAAATAAGTGTTGAACTAATATTGTCATCTTTGTTGTTTTGCTCACATCGTATCAGGTGTCTATCAATCCAGGTAAATTCCAGGAAATTTTGAATTGAATTTATTTATTTAATCTATGAGAGTAGATTGTTTTCATTTCTGCTGCTTGTGCAGGGATTATTAATTGTTTAGTTACTACAGATCCTGTTTCTACTGAGTCAGTATATCTGTACTATGATCACTAAATTCACTAAGCAATGCTTAAAAAAAAAAAAAACCTACTAGGTACCCCTACTAATTTTCAATACCTTGGTTTAAAATGAATTTTTATAAATGAAAGATTTCTTGAAGCTTTCATTTTAGCTTTAATTGAAAGCTAAAGGATTAAATTTATTATTTCCAGTAAGCAAAATACTCTGCTGGGTTATTTTAAACAGGAATTATATTGATTCTAATGGATTTATTAAAAATTTCTTTCTAAAGTAGCTGATTAGCACCCATTTTTAGTCGTCTTGCATTGCAATGTAATCTTCCAAAAATAAAATATACCTTTCTGAAATTTTATTTGAGGAATATTGGCTGATTTAAAGTATGTGATTTGAAAAAAATATTATTTACTTTAAGTTTAAATAACACTAAAATGTATTTTTAAAACAAAACAGTAGCTGTGTTTTTTAACTGACATTGCCATGTTTTATGTAATTGACAAGGCTTTGACAAGTGATTACATAATGATTGTTGTTCTACAGAGAATTTATCTGTAAAACATAATTTAAGAAAATGACATGAGCCCCCTTTATTTTATATAATTTTTAAGTACTCATTAATCTTAAAATGTTGGAAAATATTTTCTGTAATTTAATTTTAGGAATGTTGACTTTAAATTTACTAGAGTCATCGTTCTTATTTTCTGATAATGTCATGTATGGTCAACAATACTTTCAAAAATGGGCATGTTACGTAATATTTAAATACATAAAAAAAAAAAAAAAAAAATTAAAAATCTTTATTCAAAATAATTTTTGTTAAGCTTTTCAATTTTTGATTAGTAAATATAGTTTTCACTTAATAACAATATCATCTAACCGGATGAAAGTAATGCAGAATTTTAAAAGATATATATATTATGAATTATTATTTTTAAAATTAAAAAAATATGTTAAAAATTCTTGTAAAAATTCATTATTTTCTGAAGGCAATATGTAAAAAAAAAAAAAATATATATTTTTTTTTTACCCAGATTTTCTTAAGGAAAAAAGAAATTAAAAAATAATTTCGTTTGTGAATAAGTCCTGAAAGTTTCATTAAAATCCAACAATTATTTGAGAATTTTCAAATAAATGTGTTTTTAACCTAAAAAATGTCACTAAAACAATAATTTTAATATTATGTCAACTGCTGACACAAAAAAAAAAAATTTTTAACCAAAATTTCAAACATGCTAGAAAGGATTAAAAAATTTAATAAAAAAATACTTTGGTCTTTCCTCTTAATAATAACATATACATTTTGATGATAAAAGTTTGTTTTCATTAATTTTTGGTCCTTTTTTTTTTTTTTTTTTTTTTTTTTTTTCAATGAAAAAGTGGAGGTACCTACTCTAGTCCATTGGTCCATGGAACAATCCTGAATTTAGATTCAAGAACTACTTTTCAATGAATAAGTATAGATAAATGATTCAGACATACATATTGCTACCGTGTGTGTGTGTGTGTATATAATATATATATATATATATATATATTTTTAACATACAACATGTGTTAGCATGTGCAATACCCTGTCTTCATCAGCCACCGACCAGGGATGATCTCACGGTTTCAGTGGCTATGGCGGGACCACCACCAGCAGCGTTTGCCACCAGGCAGGGTATGAAGATAAGCTAACTAATTGTTCCTTTAAGTAAAATCTATCTGCAATGAAAGTTTCTTGAACGCGTTTGCTGTTATTGACGCGCTCGTAAAAGTCGTTATAGACGACCACGCAAATATCTCACTTGCACATGTTAGGTCATGATGTTGTGCGCATTCTATTTGCTTGTTTTGATCTCGACCAAATCCAACTTGAAGCGTGTTGAACAGTTTTTCGAAGGCTATGCGAAATGCTTTTCAACCAACGGCCAGTGATGCCTATTTTTGAAAGGAAGGAAATGATCCGAATGTCCCAGAAATCCACGACACCCAATCTCAATAGGCATCATGTGACACGTCCAACCATTTTCCATACACTCGGCACGCAGTGACTCGTGCCAGTTTTTCTTTAGTTCGTGCGCCTCCACCCTGTTCTCTTCCCAAGGGACTGTTAGTTCTATTAGGAAGACAGTCTTTTTAGAGTCGGACCACAACACAATGTCGGGACACTTGTCTGTCTGTGCAATGTGTATTGGAAATTTCAAGGATATCATTAGATCCACTGAAACCTTCCAATCACTGGCACCACTCAGCAGCTTTATATTGGGGGTTGTTTGTTTTTTCTTTGCAGGGCATTCCCCTTCCTTATGGAATTCAATCTTAGTTTCCTTGGATGCCACAAGCTGTTGATTTGCTGTCTCACATTGTGTTCTTATTAGATCCCTTATCACCTCTAATACCTTGTTGTGTTGCCACGTGTACATATGGAGCGAATGTGGACAAGCAGAAAGCACATGACACAAGGTACCTCGGTCTTTTTGACACGGAAAACAGAGATCTGTATCTGTGTATCCCCACATTTTCAGGTTGGTTTCATTTGGGAGAAGATTGTAGGTAGATCGAAGAAGGAAAGATATCGCCAATGGTTCCATCGCAATTAATGAATTCCACGAAAGTTTAATGGGTTTGATATCATTCCATGTTGTCCACTTACACTGTTTCGCTTGAGTAATAGCAGTAGCTATTCTATGCTTCTCTTCGAACATTTTGATTTCTTCAACTACCATACGCCTTTTTCCCTTTGCATTCTCCTTGGAGAAGTATTTGTGTGTCGTGTTACCCAATCCAGCCCGATTATTCTGAATCACACCCATAATACCTCTGACTCGCAGGCTGGTTTCTGCTTCTTGTGTGGCCTCTGCAGCTGACCACTTTGTACCAGATTTAATCTCTGGATGCACCTTCCGTATGCAATCAGCAGCTGAGTCTCTCATCATCGTATGAAGGCGTACCTTCCCAACCTTGAATTCCTCCACCAATGAATGCATAGGTAGCTGTAGATGTCCGGAGTTGGTATATAGCCCCACTTTCGAAAAACAAGGAGGAACTCCAAGCCACTTACGCAAGTACTTATTGATCACTCAATGTGCTCAATACGAGATAATGCAATTTCATACATTTGCAGAGGCCACAAAAGGCGGGGTAATAGACCATGTTGATAGCACCATGCCTTCATTTTGCCAGGCAGATAGGTTCTATCGATCGAAATTAGTCCCTTTAGAGTTGATTTATGAACCTCCGTACCCCGATGTTGATCAGTCAGTGGGATTGTATACAGCCGTCCAAGGCTCTTTACTGGCATTTCCTTAACTGTTGGTATCGTGTCATCACCAATTTTGAAGTGAATCTCCTTAACAGATCCCCTAACTAATGACAGGCTTCAACTTTTCTTGGGCTTTACCTTCATTCTCGCCCATATGAAAAGATCGTGGTACTTTTCTAACAGGTTATTGGCAGCAATTTTAGAAGAGACGGGAATTGTGATATCATCCATAAAAGACCTAGAAGGAGGAAGGACTAGCTGTTCTTCAGTCATCACTCCTTTGGCTGTGGTTGATGCGCCTCGGCCAAAACGAAAAGAAGCGGGGAAATCACACGGCCCATCATGATACCGATCTCAAGTGGTTGCCACTTGGTAGTATAATTTTTAACGGTGAATTTCATGAAAGCTGAGTCGAAATACTTCATTATGATTTCCCTAATCTTGCCAGGGAAATTGAAAAAGTCAAGAGCCATTCCTATTAATTGATGTGGAACTGACCCATATGCGTTGGCAAGATCAAGCCATAATACATGGAGTTCTGTTTTTTTTTCTTTTGGCTGATAGTATGGAGTTCCATATCATTTGTGCATGCTCCAAACAACCAGGGAAGCCAGATATCCCAGCCTTCTGGACAGATGTGTTGATGTAATCATTTCCTATAAGAAAATCTGTCATGCGACAAGCGAGGACTCCAAAAAATATTTTTCCTTCTACATTAAGGAGGGATATGGGGCGAAAATTGGAAATGCCTTTTGAATCCATCTCTTTAGGTATCCAAATCCCATCAGCCAAACACCATTCTTGTGGTACAATATTCTGCTTCCAAACCCGCTGAAGGAGGACAGTAAGTTTCCTAAGAACGCATGGGCAGTTTTTATATAGTTTATATGATATCCCATTCATTCCAGGGGCACTACCAGCACGTGCCTTTCGGACAAAATCTCGGACTTGACTTAATTTTAAACCACTATCATCAAACATAACTGTTGGATCTTGAGGTCTTGGTAAATCTTTTATAAGAGGGATTGGTATATCACGCATATTATCTGAATACATCATCTTCAAGTGATTCTCCAACTCCTCCTGTGGGATATCAAGCTTGCCGCTCTTTGCTTCCACGAAGAGTTTTTTAGTAAAAGCATGCGGATTTATCAAGAAAGATCTCCGAGACTGCCGCTTTTTCTTCCGACGCTTCCTTTGATTTTCAGCTCTGGATATCACTAGAATCTTCTGATATTGTTCATGAGTTCTTGAAGGCATGCCCTCTCATGATTTGGAGCTTCTTTAAAACGGCGCTTCAGTAATCTTTGTTCTGACCGTAACTTTCCTTTCTGGATTTGTCGTCGATTTGGTCGTTTTTCCTCTTTTTTATCTTTCTTTTCCAATACTGGTCCAAACCATTCAAAACAAATGTCGTATATTATTCTACAAAAGGAACTGATCTGTTGCCCTATCGAACCCTTAAGATTGTTATTAAGGATAAAAGAAAGCTCTTTGTCAAGATTTGTCCAAACAGCCTTACTGTTACCTTTGGGCCACTGGATTCTTGGTTTACTTAGGATTTCTTCAGGGTGCTGTCACTCAACGATGGAATCCTGAACGCTGTGGGTGTAGTCCAGATTCATAATCCCATCACTCAATTTATATTCTCCGATAGGAGAATTACGTTGTTTGCACCAGCGGGCCTTATGGATACGTAAACCGCGTAAACCGTTAAATCTTCTGCCGCAATCACACGTTGTAGCCGGGTCCACATCCAGGTTGTTTCCATTAAAATCAGTCTGATGGGTGATATATTCTCCCTCCCCGCTACAGTCACAATATTGGTGTTTCACTATGACATAGTCAGCTGTAGGGGCTCAGGATGCCATTCACTAAGCAAATTTCTGTTTAGTCAACTCACAATTGGGAAAGTTAATTTATTGAATCACTTCAAGGAGATGCCATACATAACAATTGGATAGTAAATTTGGATGCAGTGAGCCAGTGAAAACCAGGGTTTCTCTATTGGTAGTTCAAAATAGGTTGGAATTGGACTCCTCTCTCAATTAGTTTCCTTTTTCATTGTAAACTGGATTTTACCAAGGAAAGCAAAGATCAACTGTTCTTGGATATACTAATAACTCTCATAGAGAATGGGTTTAAGACATTGTATATTACTAGCTAACCTTTGCAGGGAAATACCTTACCCAGCAAGCATAGCATCAGCCTCTGCAAGTAGAGACAAAAGAGTCAAGGAGGACGATACTGTTAAAAAGCAAACTGTCATGGTCTGTTTCCCTCAAAGGCATGTTGGAAGGTCTGCAGTCTCTACAACATCAGGACAATATTCAGAAGCAGCTCAACTTTACAAACACAACTATGCTAAGTCAAGCCTAACAGAAAAGAACATGACCAAGAATTGTGTATTCCATCCTTTATAGTTGTAGCAGAGAATACAAAGTTAAAACTAGCCAAGCTCTAAAAGTAAGGCTGTAGGAACTTTGAAAAGCTGTAATTAAGAGTGAGATGATGAAATTTTGGCTGAGATAATCTTGTATGATGGAAAAGAGTGCCAAGTTCCACAAGTGTAAAAAAAAAATAAAACTACTAGACAGAGAAGAACACTGGAGAATCTGATATTTGAAGGAATCAGCACATCTAACATAGATATAAATACTATATGAGACCAATTAAGAAAGAACATATGCCAAAAATTCCAGCAACTAATAACATTGGGATATGGGAAAGAAATGTAGTGGTAAAAGGGAAAGCAAAACTGGTTTGAAAGCTTAAAAATAAAAAAAGAGGCAGGTGTATCAATACAAAGTAAGTGGAGCTTGATAGTTCTAATCTCCACCTCTGCTTCTTCCAGGATCTTTCTCATCCTTATTCTCAAATCTTCTGTTGCATCTCTTAAAACTTTTCTCATATGTCTTCTTTTTTTTCCCCTCTCTTACTAGCACGTTGCTTAAAGTTTGCCAAAACAAATAAAATTGCTGACTCCTATTTTTGGTCAAGTTTTATAGTTTCTTCCTTCCCATAATTTGTAATAGGAGTTGACATGCCGTTAAATCCAACATCCATCCATAATTTGTCTTTTTCCTTGGTTTGCTGTAATGTGTCTCCATAAAAGAAATCACCTGTTGCTGCTTCTTTTTCCCCACTATGAGTTAAGTGACATTCCATTTTTTTTCTTTTTCTTTTCATTCAAACTACAAAAACAAGAAAAATCAGTGGTTGAAGGAACCAAATTTGGAAACAAGGCTGCAGCAGCAATTAATCCCTGAGCCAAATAGTATGGGTATACACAGATTCAGTAGAAACAGGACAAGCAATAACTGAATAACTCATCAAGATGAGATATTCATATACGTGGACAATGTAAGGAGAACAACTTAACTCAGAAAGTTACCCAGATTGACAATGCACACAATAGCTGAAATATAATTATAAAAAAAAAAAGATGAGATTATTTGACTGTAAATAACATAAATTTTACTAGTTTTAATTTTAAAAATATTAAAACAAATCCTGTTAAGAGTGGAAAAACCTATAGCTTAATCATGTAAGATAAAAATACTCGTTTTTAACTATTTTTATACACTTCTACTGATAAAACTTGTGTCTTGAGGAATAAATGAGAGAAAAGTTGTAAATGCCATAATAATTTAAGATAGGAAAGTTCAATTATGCCAAAGAAAAATATTAGTAAAAATACAATTTTTGATGGAAATTCTTCTTTTCAATAACCGAAACTAAAAAAACTTTTATAGATTAAAACTATTATAAAAACAAACTGTTGTGACACAAGGACAATTTTTTATGTGAAGAAATCAAACATGACATTGGTGGAATCTTTTTTTTTTTTTTTCTTTTTTATAAATAAAAATTGTCTTAAAAGAGAGCCTGGCAGAACAAGGACAATTCATTTTGTGTTTATATTACATAATTTTGATTATATTAAATTAGGTACTTCCAATAATTTGCTAAAAAACAGTATAGTATGATGATAAAAGGCCCCCAAACTTAATAAAAACAAAGTTTTATCAAAATATTTGTTATTAAGAGTAAAGAACAAAGTATTTTTTAATTATTTTAAATGACACATTAATTTGGAAATTCCTGCAAAAATCAAATAATTATCAGATTTAAATGAAATTTTGAGTTGTTAAAAAATGAATGAATTTATTTTTTAGAAAATCTTGGTAAAAAAAGATTTTTTTTTTTTTTACACATCTGTTAACCCAAACTAACTTAATTTTATGAAATTTTCTAGAAATTGTTTTATATTACTTATAAACAGGACTCCTTGGAGAATGTAAATCATCAACCTTTTTTGTTGGGGGGGGGGTCTTTTTTCCCCGCTATCACCAACTTCTTAAAAATCTGTTCCAAATCATAAAATAAAAACTACAATAAAACTATCTAATTAGATAGGCTTTTATTTGCTTTTATAAATAATATACATCAAGGACATTATTGTCTGAAGAAAAAAAATTTTTCGATGAATAATTAATTTTTACAAGACTTGTTTGCGTTTTTCTTTTTTGAATTTAATTTTTCAATCAAAGTTTCAAAAATGTTTTAAAATTCCTCCAAACATCGTCTGAGGTAGGTTGTTAAGTTATTAATTGAAGACTATATTTACTAAGCGAAAATTAAGTTTAATACAAATCATCCTACCAAAACTTTACCATAATTGTAAATAACTTTTTTGTGTGTCTAAATGTTGTTGTTTTTTTATTTTTTTTTTTATTTTTTTTTTAAGTATGTTGTATCCTAAGTGATATGGTTAAAAGGTCAAGGTGTGTTTCAAGGCTTGTCCCTCTTAGGGAAAACTTGACACATAAACGTTTTCGCCTGTGAGCAATTCTTTCAATTCATTTGTGTATTTCATCATCCCTACATTTCAACAGGCTTTGGAAATCATCACTTCAAGATTTAAAAAAAATTTTTTTCTTATTTTACTAAATATTTTTAATTTTGCTATGTATTCATCTTACTTTAGTGTATGTCATGCATCAAATAGTTTGTTTTTAGTTTATTTAAGTTTCTTTTCTTTTTTGTGAGTTAAATAAAATAACTTTAACAATTTATAACCATCAAAGTATAGCAATTAATAATAAAGAATATTAATTAATACTAAATACCATAAAATTTCAAATTATAGAGTTACGTCTATCATTACATTCTATATTATCTCAGTTAAAAATTAATAACTGAGAGTGAGATAATTTAATTTTTAATTTAATAATTGAGATAATATAAATAAAATTATATTATCTCAGTTATCAATTTAATAATTTAGAGCAATATGGTTATTAAATTCTCTCAGTTATTAAATTGATAACTGAAATAATTAAATTTTATTAATTATAATTTAATTGAAAGTGAGATGGTTATTAAATTGATAGCATTATATAATTTTATTACATCATCTCAGTTATTAAGTTAAAAATTAAATTGAGATAAAATTCTTATCTCATTTATCAATTTAAACATTTAATAACTGAGTGAGATAATTTAATTAATATAATAATTTATTAATTATTATCTCAGTTATTAAAATTGTAATAACTGATAATGATAAATAATTTTATTAATTATTATATTATCTTAGTTATTAAATAATGAAATACCATTATAGAGGTAACTCAATAATTTAAGAAATTTTATAGTATTTTAAATTATTATAATATAAGAAAGCATCTTCAAAATTACCTAAAAAATATTCAGTAAAATAGATAATTGCTTAAAATATTTCGTTAATTTTTAAATATTACCTGGTAGTTAAAAAACAAAAACCATTCTCACTTAGAATTTGTAAATTTATGTCAATTCTGGTAAACCTGTCGACACCTTCAGCCATCAAATTATCAATGGAGACATTAGAATAACAAGACCCTGTGAACAAGAAATGTTTGTCTAAAAAATTTTATGCTATAAGTAATATTTGTATCAAAACAGATTAATTTAACTTTAAATTTGCTAATTTTACGAAAGTAATGTTTCAGAAATGTATATTTTGTTTTTGCGGGATTTTTTTAAACCAAAAATTAAGTTTTGTTTATATTTCTCTCAGAAAATTAAAAATGGCTGTTTTGATGTGTTTTTCTGAAGAATCAACTAAAAATCATAATTTCTGTTTCAAATACACCACAGTATTTTGTTTTCTGGAATTAGAAAATTTAATCCTTTAGCTTTCAATTGAAGCTGGGGGAGAGCTTCAAAAAGGATTTTTTATTTATGAAAAATATATTTAAACCTTAGGTATACCAAATTTTTGGAGGTATCTATATTAAACTTATTAAATGGGTAAATTAATAATGTTTAAAAAGAAATTAAAAATAAAATAATTATTTTTAACTGAAACAGACTTTAAACAAGTGAACTTTATGGAAAATTTAGGACTGGGTAGAAATTTGTACTTTTTTTTTAACATAATTAAAATAAATTTACATCATACTTAATTTAGCTGTTATTATGACCTATAGATTTCAGTTTTACTAATAGTTTAAAATCAATAAATACTTATCTTTTTATCATTAGTTCCAGGAATGGAAGAAAAAAAAATCCAAAGAATTGTTTTTGGAATCAGAAATTAGGTTAAAAAATTTCCCGATTCTGATACCACAAAAATTTTCAATTCCAATTAATCATTTCATTACTAATGTTTATATGCTTGAATATTAATATCTAGCATCTTTCAATTCTTAGATTGATTGATTTGTTTTTGTGGCTTGCTAACCTTTTATCTGTTGTTTAAAGCCAGAAAATTTTTTAGATTGTAAGAAATTTTTTTTTGGATATAATAATGATTTATTGATACAAATCCTAATTAGCCGAAAGCTGGAAGAGAGGGAAGAAGTGGTGGATTTATTCCTTTCCCAGTGTTATTTGCATGTAAGTGAATATAATAAACCTAACTGGAATTGGAACTTGGCTCTTCAATTCCAAGCTGTAACTTGCACATCAAGTTTATGGCACTTGATATTCCCAAGCAGTAACACATCTAGATACTGATCAGGCTTGACATTGCTTAATGTTGCAGATTGCATGAGAGCTGGTGTTTCAATATAATATGGCCATTAGCTTCAATTCCTGTGTGTAGGAATATAGTTTTTTTTGTTTTTTTTTTTTTTTATGTAAAACCTTTTGTACACAAGTTTTAACTCTGTTCCAAAAATACTATGCTAATTTTCTATTTTTTATTTTGGTAGTACTTCAATAAAAACCATCTATATTTACACCATGTAAAAACAAAACAGAAGTGCAATTTGACAGTAGTTTGCATTAATTACTTGCGCATTAATGTTAATCTTTAATGTTGTTTCATTTAATGGAAATTTTTTTGTGTTGTAAACTCACCGTGTGTTTTCTTGCCATTTTTCCAGAGAATGGATAATAGGATTTAAACTAAAGTTAAAACTTTATAGCTGTTTCACTCTCCTAGTTCACAACCTTTCCCAGTTCTCACTCCAATTCTTAATCCTCTTGTGCCCCTAAGGTAGTTGGTCCTAATAAATTTGCTGACTTCTACCTGGTGTCTGTGGCAAGAATAGTTGTAAATTTTTTTTTTTTTTTTTTTAATCTTTAAATCAAATGGATGTAGGGGATGTACATGCACCCAGAGCAACCTTTGTTACCCCTCCTCTCTTTCAGTCCTCATGTATATGAGTGCGCTTGTCTTGGTACCTTAGGTCTCTAGCTGGTACAATGTTTCTGCAATGATTCTGCTGTTGCCTTCACTTCTGGACAGACGAAACATATACACACTCAGAGTAACACACCTTTATCTTCTTTCCGGATTCATTTGTCCCTTCATTAAGGGTGCTGGAAGTAAATTTTTTTTTTTTTTTTTTTTTTTTTTTTTTTCTGATATTCAGGGATCCGAACATTCGAATCATTTCAAAGGAGGCTATTCTATCAGCAGGCATATAATATCAGGGTGATTGTACTGTCATTTTGTGGATGGTTTCTGGACCATGCAATAGTCTCCAGTGGGGGGCTCTCGATGTCATGATGAATAATACTATTATGCAGTATCACTGGATGGCTCATTCTGGATTATTTATGCATGGAACTCTTGTGGGTGTGTTTGCCTTAATGCCTGTTAGTCTTCCACCAACCAATACACACATGAAATCGATTAAAATGAAAAAATGAACAAAACTTTCCAGAATAGAGATTTTTATTTTCCTCAAAAAATTCTAGCAAAACCCAAAAAGTCAGCCCTGGTTCACCCCTGAATGCACAGCAGCCATAACTCACATGAACCACTATTTCAGTATCTATTGCATGAAATGGTGTAATTTGACCAATACTGCATTCAGAACAATTGCTGCAAAAATGTTCTAGAAAACGCAAAGTACATCTATGCACAAGCTGTCCAGGCTAAGGTTGAAAAGAAACAAATTGGATCTTGCAAATTCTGGAAGATGATGAACAGAGGTAAAGCAGCTGTGCCCACTATTATAAATGTGACCACAAGATCATATCTTCCTCAACAGGCAAGGCCTTGATATTTGCCTCAAACTCAATGTTCCCCTTCCCAACTTCCCACATCTCACTGAGCACAATCTCAGTAACATTTTCATTACAGCACAAGAAGTCTTTAGACTTATCAAAAGCTTTGGCCCTAAAAAAACCACTGGCTGTGACAAAATTCAAGGGGTTGTCCTTAAGGACAACCCCTTGAATTTTGACAGAACCAGTATCAACCCGGAATTATCTCCTGACCCTAGTGAAGTTATTCAATTGCTGCTTGAAGGAGAAAACCTTCCCAAGGCTATGGAAGGTGTCAAGTGTATTCCTGAACTTCAAGAATGTAGGCAAGCCATCAATCTCCCTCCTGCAAGTATGGACCCATCAGTCTCTCCATCATCAGTATGCTTTTTGAAGCTATAATTAACATTTACTACACTAGGCGACAATAGTTGCTGTAGAATTCTTTCCCTTTGCTACTTTAGGCGCATTCTGTGACCTTAAGACGGTCAACAGTTATTTCCAGTATTTTAAGCTGGAAATTGCCAGCTACTTCTATTTTCTTATGTCATTCTAAATTCTTCTGGACTCTAAACAAGGTATAACCTTAATTAAACCCACATTAATTTTTTTGTGAAGTTTTGTAAACAAAAATGGCCCCGTTAATATCCAACAAAGCCTTTATTCAGGAATTTTTCTTTGATTAGGACTCCCATGATAATTTTGAAGGCTGTTCTTGAGTGGATGTTGATGGCAAAGTGGCCAAATATGATAACCATGCTAGTGACATGGGGAAAGCAATGATAACCACTAATAGCTACTATCATCCATTAAGGGTGTAAATCCATGACTAATTTTCTGGAAGCAACTGGCAGTCATCGATATAATTGATAGCCTTTCTGAAGGTGGATTATTTTCTCTATTTATAAACAACAAAATAATAACTTTATTTGTCAATGAGTGAAAGAAAGACCAAACAAATAGCTGGTGTTGTCTTGTATGAAAGCATAAGGAAATGTGTCACTTTTTTTTGATAAAATGAAGGCCTTCTTAGTGATTTTGCTTCTTATTGCACCCCCAGAACTCCACAAGGAGTGATAAAAGTTAATTATTTATGTATTTTTAATGTATTTGTTTTTTATTTTGTGTTTCAATTTTTTTTTTTTTTGTCATCATCAAAACATGCATACAAAATATAATGCATTGCATCAAAATATTCATTCTTTTATTAATGTACAAAAATTAAAATATATATACACAATACAAAGAAAATTATAACAATTTTAAAACAGTAGATGTTATGTTTTTTCACCCTCAAAAAAAAAATGCAGTGGCAGAGGTAACAATTCTAGAAAGAATTTAGCATGGTAAAGGTTAACTTTTATTATTATTATTGGAGTTCTGGGGTGCAATAAGAAGCAAAATGGGTAAGAAGGTTTCATTTCATCAAAAATGTGATGTGCTTCCTTGTGTTTACAATAGAGGGAGACACCAGCATTTATTTGGTCTTTCTTTCACCTGATTAGCAAATTTATTTGTCTCATTAACAAATAAAGTTATTTCATCATTTATAAATAGACAAAATAATTCACCTTCAGAAATGTCTGGTACATTCATAGTCGCCAGTAGCTTCCGTAAAATTAGTCAGCCATGGATGATAGTAACCTCTCAGCACCTTGTGGTCGTCATAGCTTCTCTCCCCATCATGAGCATGATTATCATCTCTGATGACTTCACTGTCAGTATTTACTTGAGTAAAGCCTTCAAATTCATCATTGAAGTCCAAATCAAAGAAAAACTCCTGAATAAAGGCTTTGATGGATGTTGATGTGGCCATTTTTGTTTGCAAAAAAACTAATGCAGGTTTAATCGATGTTACACCTGTAGAGTCCAGAAGATTTCAGAATGGCATCAGAAAATGGAAATTTAGCTTCGTGCCAAAGCAGTAATAGGTGATTTCCAACTTAAAATACCGGAAATAACAGTTGACAAGTGTTTATAGCAACCGTCTCAAAGTGACAGAATGTGCCTAGAGCTGCAACGGAAGAGAATTCTATGGCAACAATTCTCACTTCCAGCATGGTAAAGGTTAAAGTATGTTAAATTGTAATGTATTTTTTATTTTTTTTCAATGTCAAAAACATACATGCAAAATACTTACTCATTCATTCTTTTATTAGTGTACAAAAAATAAAATCTATACATACAAAGAAAGTTATAACAATTTTAAAACAGTAGGTGTTCATGTTTTTACACCCTCAAAAAAATGCAGTGGCAGGGGGAACAATTCTAGAAAGAATCTAGCGTGCCAAAAGTCCCTCATGGTACCTCCTTGAGGGGATGTCTGTTCGTCATGGCAGTAGTTTGGGGTCCAATTGGCAATGATAAAATGTAACTAGTTTAGTTTTCAAGGCATTGAATATAATCAACCAGTTTTTTCCTCCCCCCCAATGTGAAGTTAGTGCTAGATCGGATGAGAAATCAGCTGTCAGTCTCTGATCAAGAGTTTTAGAGGTACACCTGTATATAGTCAAATCATTAGCATAGATGTTCACAAATGATCTGAGTATATTCTTAGGCAGATCATTCATGTAAATCAAAAAGAGGGTTGGTTCAAGAAGTGACCCCTGGGGAAGGTTGCATTGACCACCAGGGCCCCAGAGAACTGGCTGTTAATAACTATCTTCAGGAACCTACCTGTTAAAAGGATTTTATAATCAAGACCTTTCCGATAATTCCATCACTGGAGAGCTTGTAAAGCAAATTTGTGCCACACCTTGAGATATCTAATGCTATGGTCCTCAAGGTGTGTTTGCCATCAAGAGCCTCACTAATTCTGTGAGTAATGGTAGTTAAGACGTCAGCAGTAGATTGGGTTGATCAAAGCATACTGCTCATCGCTGAAAAGGTTGTTCTTTAGGTGCTCAACAATCTTGTTAAACTCACATCTGACCTCAAATAGAACTTGCATAATTTAAAATATTTTTACATTTGACACGGAAATCTACATTGAATATCTATTTTTAAAAATGTACTTGTGATTTGTCATTGCAATTCTGAAATTCCTCCATTTGATATTTGTATTTTTCTATTAAATGAAGATATATTTTAAGAATTGAAAAATGTAAAGTTTAATATCATTTTTGAGTTAATATTAGAAGACTACTGTGATTATGATAGCTCACAGACTACCATGTGTAAATAAATGTTATTTCCATTATGTTTTAAGCAAAAAAAATAAGTATTTTTTACAAAATTCAGTCAGTTATTCCTTAACTTTACTAATTTAATTTGAAAAAGACAAATATTGAATTTTAAGAAATTTTTAAATTAGTTATTTTCCTTTGTCTTCAAGAATAGATGTTCAGTGAATGACTGGCAATGTTTTTAAAATATCTTAAAATGTTAAAATTTTATGTAACTTTGTAAGTGATACTTTATTAAAAGTTCAATTTTTTATGGAGAAACAAGAATGAGCAAAATTTTAAAAAACTGAAAATATATCCAGTTTATTTATTTTACTTGCAGCAGCACTTTGAGCTGGCAGTTTGGACAAAATAAAATAGTTTATATTTCATTTGAATAATAATAATAAATAACTGCTTTATACATTTTCAAAGTCATCATTTATGAAAAATTAAAAAGATTCAAACTAATATCCATTGGTATGATTAAGAATGGGTTTCAGCTGGACATGTCACTCAGCAATACAAATTGATCTGACTGTTTTGCAAGAAATGAATGTAATGTCCTCTTTTTTATTTGCATGTTCCTTGAGTTCTATAGGCACAAATGATTATTAAAGACTAGACATTACAGGTGTAAATTTAATTTTGTTCAGAATTTCATCCATTAAAGTTTTTTACTTTGAAATTTTTTGTTAAAGACAACTTCAAATCTCATGATTAGTCTACCAAATTGAGAATTATTTTATTTATTTATATATTTTTTTTTTAAATGGGATTATTTTGATATGTGTAGGGAAACAACATGGAGTGCAACTAATTTGAAAAACACCACTATGAAATTATCAACTTTGGAAAATTGCTGTCATTGAAGTAGTGACATAATTTAAAGAGATGTGAAATAAAAACTAATCATCACACATTGAGAAAGAATTGTATCTTTATAAATAGAAAAGATTAAATTTTCTTTACATGCTGATAAATACTAACCCCAAACAATACAGTGGGTTTCTGGAAACCAATTTTGTATAAATTCTTAATTCTTCCAACAGGTAACAATAGCAAAAATTCCTTTCATTTCAACTGCTGATATCTCATTTTATTATGGAGTCTTCTAGTTCAGTCAGAGTGAATGGTTTGTTGTAATCTTCCAGGTTCTTTGTTTTGAAGTTTAATTTGTATTTCTCTGTATTTTGTTTTATAGTTTGTGATTGTTTACAATTTTTTTGTGAAGAATATTTTGAGAACGTTTTGGCCAATATATTTGTTATAACCTTTTTGTTCATTGTGCTATTATTGATTGACAGATGTTTTATTGGTATAGGTTGATGTTTGCTGGATATTTTTCTAAACATTTCTCAAACTGATTTTGGTTGTGTAAAAGATTTTATTTTTCTGACATTTTTACCAACAATCCTTTTTGGTTTCTTTTTATTATTTTACAGGCCTTTACTCTATTTAGTTTGTAGTTGGAGATTGTTGGTTTTTTGTTTAGTTTTTTAAGTTCTGCTTTACATAGTCTAATTACATCTTTGTTTATCATCAAACCAGGGTTTATTTCTTCTGCTTGATGTTGGGTTTTGGGGAATGCATTCTTTTGCGATGGCTATTAACGTTTCTGAAATTTTCCGCTGTTTCTATAGTATTTTGAGTTAATTTATCCTTAAATAATTTTACAAATTTTTCTCGGTTAGCCTTGCTTAGCCTCCATCTAGGTGGGTGCTCATTGATCACATTGTTCCTCAGGATGATCAGGAAATGGTTGCTACTGCATGTATCATTGTAAACATTCCAGGTAAAGTCTAGGCAAATTGCTGGATCACACACAGGTCAATTGTTGACAGGCTTCCACTTACTGGATTGATGTGTGTTGGTGTTTTTTAGTTGAGTAGGCATAGTTCACTGTAATAAATTTTTCTGTGAGTTTTCCTTTTTTTTGTTTGTCTCCTTGAAACCCCAGATAGTAATGTGGCTATTAAAATCCCCTAGGAGAATGAAGGGTTTGAGTAATTGTTTTATCATATCTTCTGGTCATGTGTTGGGATATACAGAGAGCAAAGTGGCTGTCATGGCAGCTGCCATTATGTTTTTAGGTCACTTTTGAAATGGAGTATGTCATTTTTTATTAGGACGGCTATGCCTTCAGAAGCCCTGAGTTGTGATTATATTGTTGAGAGTTTCTAATATTAAAGTTAGGTTTTTTTATGTTTTTTGAAGACAAATAACAGCAAGATCCAATGTTTTATCAGCATGAGTAATTCCATTGGATTATTGTGTACCCCATTTTAGTATTTTATACTTTTTTAGTGTTTTGATTTTCTTGGTGGTGTATCATTCATTCTCTCTAGAACCTTTAATTTATTGTGGGTGTCAGGTGTTTTTTTTTTTTTTTTTTGTTGGTCATCTTGGTTTCTTTGGGAGACTTTCTGGAGATATTTATTGGATGGACTGGTGATCTTTGATATTCTTGTTTAATCTGGTTTACTTTAGGTGGAGTTTTTGAGTTTTATATAGGTGGTATTTGAGCCATAATATGGGGATTTGATATGAGTTCTTTCAGTTTATTTAGTAATTCTGTTTCACAGTTTTCTGACGTGTATATACCTTTTTAGGTGCTCTGGAAATTTTTGCCAGTCATTTGGTCCTAGCTGCAGTAACTGCTTGATGAGAGCTCTATATTTGCCTTTGTTGCTATTAATTGGATTTGACTACTGAAATACATTGACATGGGTATGGCCTTTCATATATGATTCTGATATTTTTCTTGCTTCTGGGGAAGATATATTTTTAAGGGATTGGGGATATATTGTTCAACGTTTTTGATTGTAAATCTGATTTTTATTTCTTTTTGGATTCTGGGTTTATTTAAAGTTAAAAAATAAATGTGTGTTGGTCATGGTTATCCTTCTATAGTTGGTGATCTATTGCATTTCTAAGGCTGCATTTATTTCCTCAGGAGTAACCAGAGACAACTCTATATTTCTAATAACTCCCTTTGATGTGTTAAGTCTTTCCTGTGGGTAAGCTTTATCAGTGGTTCCTAACTGGGCTTGCTCACATACCCTTATAGGGGGTGTGAAATGTTGGTTTTGGCAATTTAGCAAAAATAATAAATAAATAAATTTTAATGGTTAAAATTTATTTGTTTATTATTTTTGCTGATACCTTTTAACCATTTTAACAGTAGCAGAAGAGGAAATGACTCTTTTGTTAAATTAACCAGTGTAACGGTAATTAGCTAATACAGATAGCATTAAAATTAACAACCAAAAATAAGTGGTGCTGCTTCCTGCCAGCTACTGTTTATAATCGGGTTGCCAAGGGGGTGAGCCTCTTATTTTTTTTACTTCATGAAGTTCAGAATTATTTCTAGAATCCAAATTTGATGGGTGCTATATTCTATATTGGTTATTAGATTGAAGTCAGTTATTAGATTGAAGTGAATTATTCATCTTTTCTATCTCTTTTACAACTTGTTAACCCTTCATCATGTCAAAAAAAAAGGAAAGGGAATAATGACTACGTGTGATTTGGTTTCACTTGCACAGGAAATGATGAATTTCAAAAATCCCAGTGCATACTTTGTAATGCTGTGTTTTCTAACACAAATATGAAGGCATCAAAGCTGCAAGAGCACTTCAACAAGCATGGTGGAGGTGGTGTTAAAGGCCATGATTTTTGAATCACTGAAAACTAAAAGAGCAATCAACAAAGAACAAAAATCAATCTCGAGGAACCTTTCCAAGATTAGGTTTCATTTCTGTTGACACACTACTGCTGCTAGCTTCATACAAAGTGGCATATAAAGTAGCCATGTCCAAGAGGCCCCATACATTTGCAGAAAAGCTAATCAAACCGTGTGTATTAGAAATGGCAACAACTGTTCTGGGCCAAGAAGCAAGAAAAAGCTTGAATTAGTGCTGCTATCAAATAATGTCATTCACAATCAAATTGGTGATTTGAGTGATGATATTTTAGATTAAGTTATCTCAGATGTCAGGTCTAGTTCTTTGAAAGTATCTCTCCAGTTGGATGAATCAACTGATGTATCAAACTGCAGTCAACTCTTTGCATAGATTAGGTAGGTTAGTAATAGTATTGTGAAAGATTTCCTGTTTTGTGAAGAGCTGAAAACAACCACACAGGGAAAAGATGTGTATCAGTTTGTGAAAGACTTCTTTGCTAAACATGATTTAAATATCCAAACTATTGGTTATGTGTGCACTGATGGTACTCCAGTGATGATAGGGAATAAATCTGGATTTTCTGCACTGATGAAGAGGGAGATTCCGCACTTGCAAGTCACCCACTGTTTCCTTCCTCATCATGCTTTGGCAGCAAAAACATTGCCTCTAAGGTTGGAAAAGTACTCAACACTTGTATAAAGATCGTCAACTAGATTAGGGTTTGTGCTCGGAACCACTGCATCTTTAAGTTGTTTTGTGAAGATCTGGGAAATGAACATACAGTTTTGCTTTTCCACACAGAAGTCCGCTGGCCCTCATGAGGACGAGCTTTAACCCACTTTGAACTGCAGGAAGAAATCAAGTTTTTCTGGAGGAATATGACTATGATCTGGTTGGTAAATTGGAATCACAAAATTTCATGTGAATGCTGGCTTATTTGGCTGACATTTTCACTCATATGAATGAACTGAGTGTCTCTCTTTATGGAAAAGATATGAACATATTGAAATGTTGTGAAAAGTTGAAAGCTTTCAAAGAAAAGTTACCTCTTTGGCGTCGACAGATAGAAAGAGGTAATATTTCAAATTGTTGATGATAATGGATAATGGATAATGTTCATTCCTACTGTGTGTGAAGATATTGTGCTCATTTGGAAATGCTGTCAAAATCATTTGATGGATATTTTGCAGCTGGAGAACTGAAGTTTTCAGAAGAATGCATCATGAATCCATACTAATACAATTTGGATAATATGTCAGATGATAAGTTGAAGGAAGATCTTATTGATTTGTGAACAAAGAACCACACTTTTACAAAATAATATCCAAGAAACAGAAACAAAAAAGTCATAAGATTTAAATTTTAGATTTTTTTATGTGAATTTCTTAATTTTAGAGTTTAGATTTTTGAAATTGTTTAATTTACACTTACATTGAATGAAAAGCAAAATTTTTTATACTATTTGCTCATATTTAAGTTTGTTATAACGGTTTTCTTTTTTTTTTTTTTTTTTCCCCCCCGTTTCATGTTATTCAAAAATTAGCTTAAATAAATCTGTTGCTCAGATTGAGTATAAATTGCCTTTTTCATCTTCATATGAGATATTACATTTTTTTTTGTGTGTGTGTGTGTGTATATGGGAGGGTGCGAGATCATATAAATTTTCTAGAGGTGTGAGGCTAGAAAAGGTTGGGAACTCCTGTGTAGAAAGATTTAATTTTTAGTATGTTATCTGCATTTCTTGTTCATGTTTATAAGTAGATTACCACTTTTTTTTTTTTTCACTGTTCAAGGATTTAATCTGCTGGTAATTATTTTTTCCTATCAAGAATGGGGACAGATTGGCCAGAGGGGTTTCCTCTCAAGATTCAATTATGTTAAATCTAAGGAATTTGGTTCTGGCTACTGTTTTTGAATCTGTCACAGAGATTGTTTGGGTTTTTTGTTTGAGTTTGCTATGTGATTTGTTCTTTTGTTTTTCATTGGTCCTGTGCTCTAGCACCTACTGCAGAATCCAGTTTCTATTGGGAATTTACCAAGGTGGTTAAACTCATTTGTGATGAGGATACATTGACCAGTATACTCCCTGCTAATTTTGTGCTTCAGTAGCCCCCAAATCTGATGCCTTAATATGAAATGGTGGCTAAAGTTTCTTTTTCTTCTCAAATCTGTTGATCATCAGTCATTGTCTTCTAGCACTTTTAAAATAACAAAGGGTTGGATTTTAGATTGTCATATGATTAGTTTGTGTGACATTGTTGGGCTTAATTATATAAGTGCTAAGGCTTGACATGACCAGTCAATTGATTGGATCAGGCCTCTCCAACTGCAAAGAGGAGTGTTGCTTGTCACATGACAACTTCTATACCCATATCATGGACTGCTCAGCCACCAGGTTTCTATCCTTAGGCATTACAAGTCATCACCTATGGTAGACACTGCTCTGTCAACTGGGTGTAGAATATGCCACCTGCACCTCTGCAGAGGGGTCACCCCCCCCCAACTTCAGTGATGATATTTGTTTTAGTAAAGTTTTATCTCAATGTTTCTTGAAATAGCTTTGTTTGTTCCTTAAATCAATAATTTGATTTTCTTTGACTCGTATAGGAATCAAAATTCATTTGCCATGGACTTTGGTTCAGCAGACCAGTGTATTTTTATACAAAAAGTGTCATCTGTCTTGAATGTAATATGGTCTTCATTTCTTTTTTAGTTTTAAGAAAAAGTAATTACTAATGTTTTTAATGAATATTCTTTTTATTGTTTTAAGAAAATCATTTACCCAATTAATAAAGGTAATATTTAAAAAATCAGAATATATTAATAGAATTTTTATTCATGTAAAAACTATGAACTTATACACACTTCGGCAGACATATTTGCATTAAGACACACAGTTATGGTCTAGTTTTGTATTATATGTTTATTATAAATTGAACTCCCACATTATTTGCTTTCATTTTAAAACTGAATTTTTTTTTTCTTAAAAATGATAATTTTGAACCAGATCAAGCTACATAGGAAAATAAAATTTTCCTACAGAAATGTGCATATTTTCTAAATTGAATTTCCAAGTAATTTTTTGATCTTGTATTTTAACTGCTAGATTATCAGTTTTTAATCTTGTTTTCATACATTGTTTTGTCTACAGATAATTTAAGGATGTCTTTTGATTCAGAAGATGAACCTGGGTAAGTAAGAGATCTTTGCTAAACTTTTTCTTAAAATGTTTTTTGAAGGATTTAAAAATCCGTCTAAAGTTTCAACAATGTGTGTGTGTGTGTGAGAGAGAGAAAATGAATGCATACACACTGAGTAGGTAGGTATGGATATATAGAAAATGGCACCAAAAATAAAATCCCTCTTAAGAAAAAAAAGAAAGCACTTTCTTGAAATTGAAAATATATGTAAGGAAGAAAGATTGAAAAACCAGTTATAAGAAAAGAAATAACTACTAGGAGCTATACAAATTTAAAATTTGCATTTGAATATTAGTTTATATTTTCATCTGATCTTAAGTGAGAAATTTCAGGCAGTTGTGTGGTAGACTTATGCATAATAATTTCACTAATGAAACTTACAAGAACTCAATATTATTAGTCTTAAGTAAACTGTTAAAAATTAGCTGATATTTAAGTTGTGACAGTAACAAAATTTAGAGATATGTAAGATGAAAATTTTTTTTCTCTACCACTTACAGAAGAAATATTAATCTGTAAATTTTTTTTTATTTTTTAGTAACATTTTATTTTGTCCCTAAGACTTACAGTACAAAAGGATAGGGGGTTCTGTGGATTCAACTGCAAGTGAGTTTCTAAATGTTTTGTGTAATAATCCAAATTCATGTTCTCTATTCTGCCTCGATCTATAAAACATTTAATGCATAGTGATCACATATGGAGTTCCGTTTTTTCCACTGGAGAAAATTAAAATTAAAACATAATTTCAGTCTTTTTTTGAACTGGAATTGTTTTAATTTTTCAGCAAGGTAATTCTTTTTGTAAAATGCTTTGCAGTCTCTTAAAATTTATTTAACTAGTAATAAGTAATCCAAACTAACCTAGTTTACAGTGTGACAATGTGTTAAAATAGTAAAATTCGCTTCCATTTCAACTGCTGATATCTCGTTTATTTTTTTTTATTTTTTTTTTTTTTTAGACTATTTTGATTAAATCTTTTCTCTTTATAAAGATACAATTCTTTCTCCTATATGCTGATCAGTTTTTATTCAATGTCTCTTTAAATTATGTCACTATTTTAATAATACCCGGTGCATTTTGGAAGTTGACAATATCATACTTGTTTTTAAAACTTGTTGCACTCTGAGTTTCATTTCCCTACACATTTCAAAATAATTCTATCTTGAAAGAAAAAAGGGTACTCATCATTTGTTAGGCTAAGTTTTGAAATTGTCTTTCACAAAAATATCTAAATCAAAAACTTTTCTGGATGAAATACCAGAGAAAAACAACTCTTAAAATGAAAATTACACCTGATTTTAGAGCAATGTCTCATCTTTAATAAGTCAGTCGTTTTCATATGTCTGTGCTTATACAAATTGAGACTAACACAAATCGAAAAGTGGATATATTGTGTTCATTTCATACAAAACGGTACATTTTGGGTCGAAGCATTGAATTTTGTATTGCAGACTGGGTGAATAAACATTGCCAGTTGAAAGCCATTTTAAATCTGATTTGTTTCATTGATGGATATTACACAGTTGAAATCTTTTTCTTATATTTTCTTTAGTGATACCTTTTAAAACTGTATAAATTCCTTATTCATTGTGTTTTGTCCAAACAGTCACACTGTGTGTGTGTGTGTGCGTGTGTGTATAAAACATTATAAAACATTAAGTGTCATATGTGTGTGTATAAAACATTAAGTGTCATATGTGTGTGTATAAAACATTATCATATATAGATGTGTGTGTGTCTAAAAAAACATTATCATATATGTGTGTGTGTGTGTGTCTAAAAAACATTATCATATATGTGTGTGTATAAAAAACATTATCATATGTGTGTGTGTGTGTCTAAAAAACATTATCAAATATGTGTGTGTGTGTGTATAAAAAACATTATCATATGTGTGTGTGTGTGTCTAAAAAACATTATCATATATGTGTGTGTGTGTGTCTAAAAAACATTATCATATATGTGTGTGTGTGTGTCTAAAAAACATTATCATATATGTGTGTGTGTCTAAAAAACATTATCATATATGTGTGTGTGTCTAAAAAACATTATCATATATGTGTGTGTGTCTAAAAAAACATCATATATGTGTGTGTGTCTAAAAAACATTATCATATATGTGTGTGTGTGTCTAAAAAAACATTATCATATATATGTCTATAAAACATTATCATATATGTGTGTGTGTCTATAAAACATTATCATGTGTGTGTGTCTATAAAACATTATCGTGTGTGTGTCTATAAAACATTATCGTGTGTGTGTCTATAAAACATTATCATATATATGTGTGTGTCTATAAAACGTGTGTGTCTATAAAACATTATCATATGTGTGTGTGTGTCTATAAAACATTGTGTGTGTGTCTATAAAACATTATCATGTGTGTGTGTGTCTATAAAACATTATCATGTGTGTGTGTGTCTATAAAACATTATCATATGTGTGTGTGTCTATAAAACATTATCATATATATGTGTGTGTCTATAAAACATTATCATATATGTGTGTGTCTATAAAACATTATCATATATATGTGTGTGTCTATAAAACATATGTGTGTGTCTATAAAACGTGTGTGTCTATAAAACATTATATATGTGTGTCTATAAAACATTATCATACATATATGTATGTATGTATGTGTGTGTGTGTGTTTTGAGCTCTGTGTGAATCAGTTTTAACATTTTATATTGTATTAATAGGATTCACTTGAATTATATACAAAAGGATTATTACCTCTGTTTATGTGTGTGTGTGTATATGTATATCTGTCTATATTTCTGAGATAAGGTATTATGTACCGAATTTACAATATCCACTATTGTCCTCATGTTTGTTGCCATATTTATCACAACATATAGATTATTAATCTCCTATTAATTCCCCCCTCCAAGTTCTCAACCGCCTTGTCCAGGCATTGAACTCACACTCTTTGGATCTAACTAACGCCTTTGTCCACTGTGCCATGTGTCCTTGAGGACATTTGTGTATGAATTTCTGGGTTTTATAAACCTAATGTCTTCAGCAACTATTTTTTAACAGTGCTCATATTGCAATTTTTGCTGTTATATTTTTTACCAGAACTCATATTGCAATTTTCATTCTTATTATTGCTTTTCTCTGGCACTCCTTATTACTGGTTCCTATATTGTATTCATTTCTATGCTTGGTTGGCTAAGGAGATTTTTGTGACCTAGCATATGTGCCGATTTCTTAAGTTTACAAATTTTCCAATGATGTTCTTTGTCTATGATTTCACCCTGATCCCACAAAGGGCAGTGATCTCCCTTTTCTCTGAACAGCTGAAACATTGTGATAAATATAGCAACAAAGATGAAGACAATAGTCCGAATATTATGTATGTATGTATGTAATTCCATCGCTACATAAGAGTTCTCATGTTTCAAAACAAGAGCCGAAAACTTCAATATAATTATTTGAATTAAAGTACCAAGCTCTGTTCCATCTTCAAGCAAAATTTTTTTTTGGAATAACTAATTCCTGAAATTTACGCGTTTTATAAGCATATTCATTATTAAAATTACTATGGTAATGGCTAGAGCAATTATTTTAAAAAAGGGGCATAAGGGTTAATAATTTGTATCAATATCTCGGTTACATTCACAGAGGTCAAGTCAGGGTAAGGTCGGGGTGTCTAAATTCAAAGCGGAAGATGACATCGTCTAGTCTGGTTAAGTTTCTATGGAGATTTATTTATTTTTTATTTTATTTTTTTGTATTGTTTTCCAGAAAGGGTTTTGTGAATATGAAAAAAAAAAAAACTGTCATAATTAAGCTAACATTTGTTTTTTGACATGTATTTAAAAATGAAAAGAATTTTACATTGTCTCGGGATGTGTATAAACATGCCTTTATATATATATATATATATATATATATATATATATATATATATATATATATATATATATATATATATATATATAATTACAGATGTTCATGCATGACATTATCATTAAAATGTCATGTGTTTAAAGAGTTGTTTAAAATTTCCTAACTAAATACAAAATTAATAAGATATCCTATAAATTTCATAAGAGATGTACATAAAAATTATAGCTACCTCTCTTATTGATGAAACTTTTTTTTATATTATCTTAGGATATTTTTAACACTTTATATAGTATTTTAAGTTTTATTATTTTTCCAGAAAGCGTCTTCAGTACCTAATAATTAATAAAATATTAGATTGCTTAAAATATTTGTTAATTTGTAAAAATTATTGGGTACTTAAATAATTTTACTTAAAATTTGTGAAATTTGTCACTTCTGTTCATCTATCCAATGCCTTCTGACCTCAGCTGTCAATACTATTAATCAACACCTGACAAGCAAGTCACCACAGTTAAGAAATGCTTTTCTTACTCTCTACAACATTTTTTTTTATGCTAAAAAGTACTGTTTGTTATGCTAAAAAGTACTGTTTGTTTCAAACTTTAAATTTTCTAATTTCACTCAAGTAACCTTTGAAAAATGTATATTTTATTTTTACAAGATTTTTGAAACAGAGAATTTAACTTTTGATTACAAATGTCACAAAATGTCATCAATTTTACTGAAAACAAAAAAAAATGTTTATTGCAATCAATATAAATTTGGGTTTAAATACACCAAAGTATTTTGTTTACTGGGTATAGTAAATTTATTCCTTTTAACTTTGAATTAAAGCTAAAAAGAAAGCTTCACAAATGATTTATCATTTTTTAAATTTAATTTTAAACTATAGATATGCAATTTTTAAACCAGCAAACACTGCCAAGGATGGAAAGTATTTAAAATAATTCTGGTGTCAATGGAAAAACCATCCTTTTCTTTTTGTGTGTGTAAAAAGGCCCAAGTTTGCTGTACTTTGATGTAATACCACTTTTAAGATAGGATATGAAGTGTTCCAATAATATTGGCTATAACAGAGGCTTATAAGCAAATTCAGACAGCAAATTATCATTCTGTCAAGAAAGTCTTTTATATCAGTGCCAATTTTTATTTTTTATTTATTTATTTTGTAAACAAATGAATTTAAAGCTTTACAGTAAACATTTGTTTGAAGGATTAACCAATGTTTTATTATATGATACAAATTTCTGTTTTGTAGTCCTTTTAGTTAAATTTCACATAAGTTTTCAAAATTAGATACATCTATGACGAAAGGTTACAGAAAAAGTAACTTTTTTATGGAAAGTTCAGAATGGTATATTTTTTACCAGTTTTTGCTGTACTGTCAAATTGTGCCTCGGGGTATTTTTACATGGTGTAAATATGAGGTTTTTATAGATGTACTACAGAAAAATTAGCTTCATCTATGTTCTTTGAATAATAGCAAGAAGTTGAAAGGCATTAACTGTTGGAATGAAACTTGTATGATGCATTTCTGTCATGTCTTAACTATTTTGCTTTTGAGAATGCAATTTTCCCCAATGTTTAGGCTGATCTGATTCAATTATTATTGATTCCATTAGTATTATATTTCTTTTACTTCATGACAGCCTATATGATATTACATTTATAATGATTTGTAACTTGTCTGAAGCCTGCATCTTCAGTTATATACACTGTTGAAATTGGATTTTAATCAAATGGCACACAGGATGGAAAACTGACAAATTTTTGATGCTCATAACTTTGTTGCCAATTGAGTTAGCAAAATTAATTTGGTACTTTTTTTTTTTTTTCTTTTTTTTTAATGTTTTGTCAAGTTTTCTGGGCCCATATTAAAGGCTTTTAAACATTGAAAATCAAATTTTAGTTTGGGAAACTACTATTAAGAGGAAACACATGTTTTTAATACAGCACAGTTTTTCCCTGAAATGTGGGATCTAGTTTGTTAGTTTGTGTCTATATGAATATCATACTTTTATTTTTATTATATTATTATTATTTAAAACCTAATTTGCTTTTTATATACTGGTTATTTTTTGTTGTGTCGCCTTTGTATTGTTTGTTCTTCAATTTGATGTTTCTGTTAACCCATTTGCTATGTGTGATGTTTAATGGCTCACACTGAATTTTTTGTGTCTACTTATTTTTATGTTTTAAAGTTATTAAATGTGACTTTGGACATTTTTCAAGGTGGCTTGTACATGTGACATAATGGAATTTCAGCAATAATTTGTCTTCCTTCAGATTTTGTGGGTGTAAATATGTACTGTAATTTAAATGGACATGTTCCTTTTCTAATTGTATCTTAAAAATGGAGACTATTTTACAAAAGATATTCTTTTTTTTTGCTTTATTTTACATGTGTGACTTTTTAACATATCACACGGCAAGACACTTTTAATCTAAAAGCAGGAACCTGCATACGGCCCTAATTTAAGATTTATCTTTTTTTTTGTTTTTTGAAAAAAAAAAAAAATCAATTTTTTTAAAACTGTCAGACTTTATAAAACATTGTTTATATTTCTGTTGGCAGTTGTATCATTTATGTTGTATTTGACATTTAATTTTTAAAAAAAAATTAAAAAATAAAGTAGTTACTTGGGCAACATGTTACATTTAAAAATATTTAATTTAATGAATGTTCAAGTAAATTATGGTGGGGGGGATTGCTAGTAAAATATCACAATTCTTCCCCTTGAACTGTGAATTTGTTCATCTAGCAAGACCAGACATTGAAGAATATAACTTTAGAGTTGCCTGTTGATTTGTCAAATAAAAGATTATTTGACACTGATTCAAACATCCTAACTGGATGTTAAATGATAATTTATTTTACATCTTGCATATCTGAAATTGTATTTTTTTTTATCATTAAGATAGGTTTTCAAAAATGTAAAAGAGAATTAAACTTTTATAAGTTTCCTCATAATTATTATTATTATTAATAATAATTGTTATTATTACCAGTTAGGAAATGACATATTTAACATCTTAAACAGCAACTAGCATGTACTTTCCTGGATAGGTTGAAATAAGCTAGCTACATTAATAAATTAATTAATAAAAACATTTTTGAAAATTTGTTCTGATGCATAATTTTGTCATGTTTATTCATTTATTAGAAACTAGCTTAAAAGCCACCCTATCCTGTGCAGTGCTCTTGATTGAGCCTTCATCATAATAGGTAGGAAGGAGTATATGCGATAGGCAACAATAAACTACAGAAAAACTCAAAATTGATCACTGCATTTAAGCATTCCATTAATATTTAAGCTTACCTTTTAAAAATTCAATGATAATTCTTCTGCTGCCACTTAATTTAAAGACAATTTTATGTATGTAGGTCCTTACTTACGTAAAAACAATTATTCTTATTTCATGGGTTACTTTCGCTGGATTTCACAATTAATTTCAATTATTCCCAAATTTATTTCCAAGTCATAAAAGTTGTTATACAAAAAAATTTGTCATGTAAAATAATTGCCGAAAGCAATTGCAGTAATGAAAACTTCAGGATTTAATTTTCTCACAGTTGGCCTAATTCTAAAATGGTAAAATTGGGCTATGGCCTCTAGGGTAAAGTGGAAAAAGTGTGACACACTGACATTGGTATTTATTATATAGAAGAAAATAAACAAGAATTTGGATAATTTGAAAATCTTTCCAGAAATGAGTTACATCAATATTTTTCTTTCTATATAAATTAGCAAGTAAAATTTCAAAATTGTCAAATCAATATTTAGTTTCAAAATTTAAAATGCAAGTCATCTACACTATTCATTCAGCAATATTTTACAAAATTCTCACTGGTATTGTCTTTAAAATAATAATATGTATATTTAGGCAGCGTAGCTTCATTCAAATATGTTTCATTGAATAATATAGGCATATTATGTCTATCTATTGTGAAGACATATAACTGTGATGATGATTTTTGAAAACGGTTACAATAAGTTTGCCTTCACAATTCACCCCTGAGGAGATCGAAAGGAATTGGGTTAACAAAAACTATGGCACCTTCCTTGATTAATTTTAACTTAGCCTCAAGAAGCTAATTAGAAAAGCAGAAAAGATTATTATGAAAATAAATTGACATATGTCTATATTATTCAGTAAAAATAATACTACAAAATTATTAAGGCATATGAATTATTAACATGTGCTTATACAAACTTACTAGAGTATTTTCATTAAAGTAAAAAATTTTCCCATAAATTTTAATGTAGGGTAATTTTTTTTAGCGAAGAAAGCGGCAACTTACCTCGTCAAACCAAGTGACAGCATGTCGTGTGTATCCTACGATGGAAAATGTGGCGAAAAAGAAAATTACTTACCCCAAAAAAGGGCACGTATTCCGCATGACATGCTGAAGATGGAATATTTAATTTAAATACCAAGTCTGTCGCAGGAGTTGCCATAAAAGTATTTTGATATGCAAAAATTGAGCGTCCTCTCCCAGCTGTCGACAAATGGAAAAAATGCTTGGCCAATAAAAGCAGTTGGTGTTCTCGAATCGGGGGACAATTTGGGTATTTTGGCTACCGCATTTGTTGGAGTGAGTTATTTTTCTGGCTGGTTGCGTGCGTTGTGATTTGAGATAGTACCTGCTAATCGGGTTTTCGGAATTTCTTTCTGTCCCTGATGTTCGAATCTGAACTTAGTGATTTATTCTCTGCGTTGTGGAAGTAATCTGTGATGAATATTTTCTTTGCAATCCCAGATTGCTCACAAGCTATTTCGACGCTATGACAGACAAGACATTTGACGTCAAGTTGATACCCGAGTTTGATGGTTCAGTGACCAGACAAGCAGTTACTGAAAGAATTGAGAAGGCAGAACTTGTTTGTGACCTGTGTGGAATTAAAAAGGTTGAACGTGTTCTTCCTTTGAGGTTGATGGGCAGAGCATTTGTTGTTTACCAGCAGTTAATCAGATGTTGAGCAGATAAAACAAGCCCTGCAGATTGCCTTTGCACCGGATCGTTTCTTGGCTTACAAGCAGTTCGTTGAACGCTGACTGCGCCCGGACGAATCCGTTGACGTGTTTCTAGCCAACTTGAAGCTAGCAGGTCTATTTGGTGGGATATCCGAGCAAGGACTAGCATGTGGATTCATAGCAGGGTTACCAGCGCACGTCAAGCAACTACTGTGCGCGTCTTCCAGGGTGGAAAACATGAATACAAACCAACTGTTGTACCAAGCTTGGACCATAATGAAAGATCAAATTTCAACTGAGGAAATGGTTGCGGCTACCATTTCACCAGGCGGAAATGATAAACATCCAAATCAGGAGGGTATGCAATACTATTGATGCTCTGGGTGGAATCACTTTTCCAGGGACTGCTCAGTTTGACGAGAAGATGCCCATCAGTCATGCAGGTCACGCACAAGAATGTGTTGCTTCTGGTGTCAAGAAGTAGGCCACATTGCTTCATTGTGTCCAGGGAAAAGAGGAAGGGGGCAAGACGTCAGCGTCGGTCTTTTCCCTAAGCAAGTTATGAATGAAGCGCTAGCCTTTTGGGTATTTACGTGAATGGAATTAAGAGAGTGACACTGGTGGACACTGGCTGCTCCCAGACACTCGTGAGTATGTCAGCCTGTCAATCCTGGCAGGTGACAGATGTGAACGTACTCACTGTAAATGGAAATACTCTCAAATGTTGCGGAGTTGGAAGTATTAAGCTTGATGTGGACAATGCAAACCCCCTTAAAATCAGTCTTGGTAGTGGATGGAGAGCTATTGGGTTTTGACTTGTTGCTTGTGTTTGACGCCACTAAAAAGTTGGGCAGACTCCATAACAGAGTGTGGCGATGTACAGTTTCCCAAGCACGGGATAGTCTGTTGCGCTGCTATTAAAATAGAAGAACCTGATTTCTGTGCCAAATTCGACCCAAACCAGAAGTTATGGAAGTGGTCTGATGGTCGATCACCGGAGAGTTTGCAAAATCGGATGCCCAGTACCAACGGGAGTCAAGAAGGAATACGACCGTGAGCTGCAGACCTGGCTTGATAACGGTTGGTTGCAGCCTTATCCTGAAAAGGATCTCGGTCCTCCAAAAGGTTTAATTCCGTTGATGGCGGTGGTGTAGAAAAACAAAAATAAAGTGCGGCCAGTATTAGACAAGCGAGGGCTGAATGAGTGTCTCGACACACACACAGCCAATGTTGACGTGTGCTCACAGAAACTGAGGGAGTGACGTAAAAAAGGAACGGATGTCACTGTCCTTGACCTACGGCAGGCCTATCTACAAGTATATATCCATAAGTCACTTTCGCCCCTTTCAAACTGTAATCTTCAAGGGGTGAAGATATTGCTTGACCTGAATGGGTTTCAGGTTGAATGTTGCACCAGCCATAATGAAGGCCAATGTGGATGCTATGTTGTCGAAAGACGAGTTAGTTCAACAGGCAACCTCATCATACATTGATGAGATTTATGTTGACGAGAGCATGATTTCAGCAGCTCGCATGAAGGAGCACTTGGCTGCATTTGGTTTGACCTGCAAGGATCCGGAGCGGTTACGGGACAGCACACGTGTGCTGGGTTTGCATGTCGAGTAAGGTAACACGTTTAAGTGGAAACGTGAAAATGGCATTCCATCAGTTCCTGAGGTCCTGACGCGACGTAACATCTTATCGTGGTGTGGAAAACTGGTGGGTCACATTCCTGTCTGTGTGGGTGGCTTCGTGTTACTGCATCATTTGTAAAACGCAGGACAGTATCGATCATGTCTGGCTGGGACAATGAAGTGACAGATGCTCCCCTTAAGAACATGGTTGAGGATATAGCAAAGAGAATACGCCAGAATGACCCTGCACATGGTAAGTGATGCATAAGCAGACATGCTTATGAGGTATGGGTTGATGCAAGTTCTCACGCCACGGGTTTCACTGGGGGTTGACGGAAGCATTGTAGAAGACGCATGTTGGCTGCGGCCTGCGAAGGATGCCCAACATATCAATTTATCAGAATTGGACACTATTCTGAAGGGTGTCAATTTAGCATTACAGTGGAGTGCAACAGAGATACACCTCTTCACGGACTCTGTGTGTGTGTGCACCAGTGGGTATTAAACATGCTCACTGGCAAAGCCAGAATACGAACTAAGGCAGCAAGTGAGATGCTGATCCGGAGGCGTTTGAGTACTCTTGAAAAGCTGATTCAAGAGTATAACTTATTGATCACAATAGATCACAATAAGTTTAGTAACGTCAAGTGAGAATCGAGCAGATAAGCTCACCAGAGTACCGCAACGATGGTATGATGTGATCAATAAGGAAATGGAACCAACACACCCAATATGCACTTCCATGGTGAACGGAATCTCTTCTGATCAGATATGTGCCATACACTGCCAGAGTGGACATCCTGGTGTCGGGTGAACGCTGTATTTTGTGAGACAAGTTTACCCTATGACATGCAAGGCACCTGTCAGGGCAGTGGTCAGAAAATGTAAAGAATGCCAGTCAATTGACCCAGCTTCAAGTCGTTGGCCTCGTGGCAACCTAAGTGTGACTGAGATCTGGACCTGCTTAGGAATGGATATTACGCATTATGGTGGGCAACACTCCCTTATGTTAATTGATTGCAGCCCCAGTCGATTTGCGATATGGCAACACCTGCTTCAACAAGACTCAAGAAGCGTCATTCGACAGTTGGAAAGTATTTTTTTTAACGAAGCCCACCATCAGAAATCCTGACCGACAATGACACTGCATTTCGCAGTAAGTCCTTTAAAGATTTCTTGGATGACTGGGGAGTCCAACTTCGTTTTCACTGTGCCTATGTTCCTGCAGGAAACGGTATAGTGTAAAGATTTCATCGGAGCATAAAAAGAATTGCAGCAAGAAAGCAGTGTTCGATAATGGAGGTAGTATACTGGCATAATATCACACCGAAGGATGATATATCATCGACTAATGAACCTGCCAATATGAGTATAGTGAAGAAAACGGCGACTTACCTCATCAAACCAAGCAAGAGCACGTCGCGTGTATCCTATGATGGAAAATGTGGCGAAAAAGAAAATTTCTTACCCCCCCAAAAAAAGGGCACCTATTCTGCATGACATGCCGAAGACGAAATATTTAAATTAAAAAAAGAATCCATTGCAGGAGTCGCCATAAAAGTATTTTGATATGCAAAAATTGAGCATCCTCTCCCATCTGTTGGCTAATGGAAAAAATGCTCGGCCAATAAAAGCAGTTGGTGTTCTCGAATTGGAGGACAATTGGGTATTTTGGCTACCACGTTTGTGGGAGTGAGTTATTTTTCTGGCTGGTTGCTTGCATTGTGGTTTGTGAGATAGTACCTGTGAATCGAGTTTTTGGAATTTCTTTATGCCCCCGATGTTCAAGTCTGTGTAATCTGTGACGAATGTTTCCTTTGCAATCCCGGATCGCTTACATTTTTGCAATAAGTAAAATTATGCAATGAATATAGAAAGTTGTATTGAAATTTAATAATTATTTCATTATGATTTAATTTGTTTTGTTTTTTTTTCCTCATTTATTTTCAAATATAAAATAATTATAATTGAAATTACAAACTACAATTTGAAATATTTTTTTCTCAAATACTCCATTGTTTTTCTTTGACTAATATTGTTTATATTTATTAATTTGTTCCTTTGTTTTTCATACACTTATTCCTGTAATTTATTCAGTAATTGCATGATTAAATCTTGAAGATATTACTTTAAGTTACCTATTTTTAACAATTTTAGATATTGTTCTTCTGAGCATAAAATTTTGATAAATTTCTATTAGTAATATTTACTTTCATGTTATGATAAAAATTAGGTTGCCTTCATAGTTATGTCTTTTGGATAGTAGCTACCAAAATACTTAAAGAATAGATGCAAATTGTCATTTTCAATTTAGCAAACAAAATTCTTTGTATAAGTTTATTATATAGCATTAAAGTTAACTTTTCCTTTTTTTTTTTTTTTTTTAATATATATATAATTTTCATTATGGTGTTCTATTTAACTTTGGTCTGTTAGATATATAAATATTTTACAAGCAATGATTTTGCACATAAATGTTGTTAGTAAGAACTATTAAACATAGATAGGAATAAGTTTTTCATTATAATTTTTTTCATTAAATTGGCAATCTTTTTACAAAACTAAAATTTAATTTAAAATTAATTAAAATAAAGTTTCTGGGGAACAAGTTGACTAAAGATAACCATGTAATTTAATGCCAAATGTAACCTATTAATATATAAGGAAATGAATCCATGATAATTTTGAATGCTACAAAGAATGACAAATTTAACAAATGAACTTTCAACAATGATTTTATGTATGCAACATTATATTTAAATAGTTCATAGCTTAAAGGAATTGTTGAAAAGGCAACAAAATATAATTGACATGCAAAAATCAGTTTGTATTCAAAATTTTTGTTGTCCTTAAATAATTATTTAATCATTTAAATTGAATGTTGTTTATACTTCATTTCTTTCTCTCTCTCTTTTCTTTTTGTAGAGCTACAAATTTATTGAAAGTGGCGCAACCTGTAATTGAGGATTGTTCACAAGCTTCCATTACCATAAAAACCTTTTATGGTCAGAACAACAACAACAGGAAGGTTCCATTTTATTTGAGATATTCTCAGGGTTGTAACAAACAATCCCCTTTAAAAGAGTTTCAAAACATTTGTCAGCTAGAACAAGACACTGATGCAACACACCTTGAATCAATTCAGAAAAATGAGTGTCAAAAGCCTGTTTCATGCAAACGACCCTGCTATTACCAAGAACCTGAAGAGAGAAAGAAATATGTGGCAGCCTTAAAATCATTTTCTCTTGTTAAGAAAACTGTTGAAAATATTGGAACTCTGACATCTCAGACATCTATTCCAGTGTCTCATTCAATGTCCATATCTACAAAAAGTGCAGAAGAACGTAAATTTTTTAAGAATCGAGGTGTTTCTGAATCAAGTACTAGTGAAGGCAATACTGTTACTGGAACAGCAGTCATTAAGCGAGGATTTAATTTAAGTTTTGTTCCTCGTCGTCTGAGCTCCAGCTTTGACAAAAAAGTTAAGAATCACAGGAAAGGTCTATATCTACAAAGGAAAAAACGACATTACAGCAAAAATAACACAGTAATAGAAAAACCATTGTCTCCTTTGTCCAAAGTATTTCCTGAACTTTATTTAGACTCACTGTCTTCCACTACATCTACTTCAGAAACTGAGCTTACCACAATATCACAAGTGGAAGATCCTGTCAGTTGTAAAACCTCTGAAGTTGGGAATGAGAACACCTATTGGAGTATGTTGGTCACCCCTGTTAAAAATAGCAGTGATATATCGACTTCCTCTCCTTGTCTTTCTACTTTGTCTGATTCAGAATCAATGCGTGAGTACTGTTAATTTCACTTAGTCTATTATAGTGCAATTGCTCAACATCTGTTTATATTTAAGAGAGCTGCTTACAGTTTTTGACATCTCATAACTAAATTGATTTTATGATTTAGAACAAAAATGATGTACAATTACTTGATGTGCTATTTTGCTTCATACACTTGTTTTTAATTGTCGCAATTTGAATCTGAGCTTGTTACAACAAGTATCTCTCTTCTCTCTGTCTTTTCTCTGCTAACTTTGTTGAGTAATGACGTACAGGTCATCTGGCTTTCTTTTCCCTCCTCAGTTGGAGCTGGTGTGTTGCCTCAATAGGGTTGATTCAAGTTTCCTAAAATCTTAGGATATTGGGGATTGATGGTGAAGTTTAGTGTGGATCTATGTATGTTGTATACCATAGTTAAGAATGAATAATTCTCAACTTACAGCCATTTTAACTTTTATCTCTTTACAACTTAGGAATCAAGAACTCCTTCAATAAAATGCACAACAATGTTGATAACTCTAACAACAGGTTTATTGAATATAAAGAAAAAAACTGGTTGAATAAAATGTCGCTTATTATCTACTGCAAAATCAAGTTCTCTACTGCTGGATGGTGAGTTGAAAAATCTAGTAACAAATGCTAAAATAATAACCAGCCAGTCTACACTCACTCAATTCTTCAATCATGTTGGTGTCTGTGTTTTCATTTTGGGCCACAGGAATTGCAGGTGTGCTCTTTAGCGACAACTGTCTTATGAGAAATCCCGGGTATCTCCAAGCTGACTTCCTCTAAGGCCTGTCTCTGTCCTGGAGATCTCTCATTATATACACAACTCTTCCACCAAAATTTGACATTGATATATCTAATTTCTCCACCACAATTGTCTTAATCTTAGGAGATCTTGTTAAAACCATATGGTACTCTCTTTGTTTAGAATCTTCCTAGATATCTTTCTGTAAGATAATGGTGTTTTGGTATAGTCAGCATCAACACAAACAAATCCCAAGTGGGAATTAACAAAAATACAGAGGTTTCCTTTGTTTAAAAGAATTACTATCATTATTTTCTGTCAGGACACGTATTTTGGACAGATAATATGATGTAAACAAACCTCTGAACTTCTTCAGGGCCCAATAAATTCAAACAACATATAAATCATGTCTTATCAGCAGGAGGGGATTAAGTGGGAACCTTGGTTTTGCTCAATTTTACTGAATTTTGGTTAGTTAATTCTGGGTTCAATTCTTTTTGGAACTCTTATTATTTTAAATTTTAAACTATTTATTTTTTTCTCAGCCATTCAACTTACTCTCCTGAGAATTTTAATAATTATTTTCCAATTAGTAGTCCCCCTAAATCATCATCCTGTAATTTCATGCAATTAAACATTTAAACAGGGTCCATGCCTTGTTACAGTGAATTGTATACATCTTCAAATTTATTGATTATTCTTTAGAATTATTCTTTTGTGAAAAACATTTTTAGAATACCTACAAAAAGACTAATCATAATAATCACAATGTGCTTTTGCTTTCCAGAGAGCCAGAAACTTTTCTCAATATTTTCATACAGTAGGCAAAAAGTGCAAAGTCAGTCATGTCTTGTGTAAGTATTAAACATTTTGATAAAATTAGTACGTAAACAAAATTTAATCTTTTCTTTTCTAAAGATACAATTCTTCCTCATTATTCCATATTTTTTTAGCTTATGTCACTACTTCAATGTAAGCTGACATTTTTCCTTATTTTTGAAGTTGACAATTTCATAGTGTTTTTCAAAATTTTCTCCCTACACATATCAAAATAGTCTCATTTTAACAAAAAAAAAACAGGCTCTCATAAATTTTGTGGGCTTAAGATATGGTTTGAAATAGTCTTTCATAAAAAAATTTTAAGTTGAAAATTAGTGGATGAAATACAAGAGAAATTCAACTATTAAAAACAAAATGTAAATTGCACCTCCTTGTAGAGCATGTCTCGTCTTTAATAATTGTATTAATAGTTGTACATATCACTGTTCCTATTCAAATTGAATCACATGTGCATGAAAAACTGGATTGAGATTGTCCATTTCTTGCAAAGCCATTGGGTCTGATGCATTGAAATTTGAATTGCTGACAGAATGAACACTATTTTTAAATCAAACTTGTTTCATTGATGGATATTACAGTTTAAATCTTTTTCTTATTGTACTTTATCCAAACTGTCACACTCAAATCACTTTTGCTCGGCTGTTTTTGTGCATTTTCTTTAAAAAGAAAAAAACATTGAAGTTAATTCATATTATAAAAAAAATGTTCAAGATACCTGGAAATTTTCTTTTAATTTGACAATGTAACTTTCCTAAAGCTGGATAAGACTGAGAATGAAATGTTTAAATTAGATTTATACAACATTTAAAAACACTTCATAAGTATATTTCTACCATTGAATAGTAGGTATCTGTTTATCTCATAAGATAAAGGTAGCACTCTATTTGGTAAATTCAGTCCATTGGTGATGAGACTGAAGTGACCTCTCCAGGGCAAAAACCTGGGTAATGGTATATGGAGGCCATATAAGTTGTCAGTATTGACAGCTAACGGCTCTTTGGGGCTCCACTCCAGGTTTTCTGCCTAGATTTTCTTCCGTGGCTTTTTCTGTGTTTGGATATGAGTGTAAGGCATTGGAGGTTTAAAATCAGAGTTTTCCTTTCTGTAGATAGCCTTCCTGGGCTGTTGAGCTCCATCTACCTCAAGCAGATGGTTATGAGGTGCTAGTTGTCCAGCTTTGCCCATTCTTCAGCTTGGAGCTGGACTTGGAGTATATTTGAGCTGCATTCCACAGAAGCATTTTATAGACAGTGCGAGCTTATCCCCACTATCACACTTGGCTCTGACAACCTTTGGAACATATATAATGTATAAACCTTATATACATTACATGTTTTAGACAAAAAAAAAATGTAACATTGTATATTGGCCTAAATAAGGATATAATTGTTGAGGAATATTCTTACTACAGAATTTGAGTAAATTTTTCAAGTCATTATCAACATTTTTTTATTCTACTCAACATAATTAGCATAAAACTTTACATTTTAAATTTTACATTTCCTTGAATGTTTGTCATGCAATTTTTAAGAATGTATCTTTTCAAAGAGCTTATTTATGAATATTCTAAAATAAAAAAAAAAAGATAAATGTTAAGTTTCTGTTGATTCTGCATAATTTCCTTTTTTTTGTAATTGCATTTTAGGCCACCATCAGAGTCCAATATTTTGATGCCTAGATTCATTAAAGACAGTGAGGATCTTCGTCAAATGACATTGGTTAGTTTCCACTTTTACTATGCTGGATTTGTATAATGCTTTGTGAAATATTTTTTATACCTTTAAAAATCAACAGTTATTGTAAGTAAAATGTGTTTCGTTAACAATAAAAGCTAATTGAAATATTATTAAATATTTATAATATTGTAAGACTTGTAACCTAAAGACAGAAATTTTTTAGTTTTAAGAGAACAATACTTTTGTGTTGCTCTATTAATGTTTTTTTATGAAGAATTTAAGATTTTTTTTTTTTTTTTATTATTGTTCAAAAGCCCTAATAATTTGCGTATTATTTTCACACAGCTGTACATTTTCATTTTAAAAATTTTCCCACTTTTGATCATTCCTAAAATTTATAATCATGGTGAGAATTGATAAACTAAAATTATTTTAACATGATATCTTGATAACATTGTCATCTCATTTCTTTTAATGCTAAAGTAAAAATATTGTCTGTAATTCCTAGATTAAATGTTTTCATGATTACATAAATTATTTGGTCTAGTATCCTCATCTTTGTTATCTTTGTCAGATGTATTGCATTTGGTAATCTTTGAGTGTCATCCATTGTTTTTGTAAATGTTTAAAGACCTGTTTTTTTTTTTTTTTTTTTTTTTTTTTTTTTTTTTTCTTTCTAAAATTTTGCTTTCACTTGTCAGAGGCTGCATAAGTGAACTTTCATACTCTCTGAGACCAGTACTTGGGAGTAGGAATGTAACAGATTTTGACATTCAGCTGTTGCATCCAAGAACTAGATTTCTGACTGGATAATATTTATCACAACACTAATAATTTTTCATGTAAAAATCCTAAATAAATGAGCTATGCTAAACATCTAAAACTACAGATTAAGTTTACTGTAGATAATATTTTTTTTCTAATATGTTAAACACATGTATCCGATAAAACTTATTTTAAGGCTGTCAAAGTAAGTGCAAATTTCCTCAAAAATGACTGCAAAAACAGTAACCTGGTAAATTTTAAAAATCTACTAAAATCAAGTTTTCAACACATATTCATTACTGAATGAACTTTTGAATAGATTATTCTATTAGAAAATTTTGTGAAATATTTTTTCCAGTTCAGTTTATTTACTCATTTTATTTACATCAAGTAACTCATTAAAAAAAAATGAACTTTGACTATAGCAAATTTCTAAAAATATAAATTCTTCTAGAGAAGCCAAAGGAAAAAAAATAAAATATTTATTATCAACTGAAAATATGTCCTGAAGTTTTAAAAAAAAAAAAATAGTAAAACTTGAATATTTCTGATATGAAGTATTATAATTACAAAATATTAGCATACATGAAGAATATTCAATATTAGCACAAGGTTTTGATGCTTGAATCTGAACTATTTCTATTAAAAAAAAATAGCAAATTATTAAAAATTTATATACTGGATGAGGGTAAAGAATTACTTGACACAGCAAATTATTTAAAGTGAAGACTGAAGGACATAACTGCTGAAAAGTGCTTGAAAATAACAAAGATGGAAATATTTCAAAGAATTTATTGAAAAGTCAGATTTTATTTTAGTTTCAATATTTTTTTTTCCATTTGAGATTCTATCTTTTTGATATAATTTCTTATATATCTGAAATTAAAAACTAAATATCAATAACTATACTATTATTTATTTACAATATGATGAGAAACTCTTGGGCTGCATAATAAAATCTCTCACTGCCTTAATAAATTATTCTAGATATTTCTAATAAAAACATTAAAAGCTACTGTAAAAATATTGACCTTCATAATAAAATTCTTATACATTGTATAAAATATAAAAATAAAAATTCAGACTTTAAACTTATTGAATGAACTTTGCCTGAATCATCATTGATATTTCTTTTATAGACAATCTAATTTCATTGACTTTATTTTAAAAACATGTTCATTTGTTTTATCTTAACTTTATTCTATTTTTAATTTTTGTATTTTTTATAGGATGCAGGTCAAAAGAAATTTGGTGCAATTCAGTGTCTTCAGTGTGGAATGGTGTATACACAAGCTGATCCCTTAGATGAGACGACTCATGCTAAATTCCATCATTCTGTACTATCTACACTTAAGTTTCCTGTAAGCAATCTGTTTTTGTTTCAGGATTTAACATTCTTTACTGTTCTTGATAGAATTTTTGAGAAATGATATCTATACTGGAATCTGCTTAAAACAATTGTTTCTAATGATCTGTTATCATTTGTTGCAGGGTTGGAAAAAAGAGAGAATTGTTCAAGAATACCCAGAATTGGGCAGTCGCATTATTATGGTTATGCCTGATGATCAAAAATATGCTCTTCGGAAGGTAATATTAGGTGTTACAGCAATTTTAACAAGTAAGGAAATCCATTTTCCTGACAATGTAATTGTGTCAGTTATATCAAAATGAACCTAATGTTTTAAATATTTTTCCAAGACATGCAGAAAATTAAAGATTTTTTACTTTAAACTAGAATTAAATTGAAGGAAGAGATTTTTAAAGTAAGTTGGCAGAAATTTGATGTTTTTTCTCCTTTTTAAAAGCCTGTTTGCATTATTCATTTTATTTTACTTTTAATTCTGGCTATTTTTATTAAAAATTGTCACTGTTTAATGTTAGAATGTAAGAATGGGATTGATCATGAAATTTATCCAAAAAGGAACCAATATCTAACAAAATAACGTCTGGAATATTTTACCTTTCTCCATGAGCTTTCATTTTGCTGAGTTAGAATAGGTCACATTTTTACTTATTTATATATATCCAATTTTAAGTTAACATTTTATTTTTTTTATCAAATCATTGTAATTAAACTGTGAAGAAAAATTATATGTTAATTTATAGCCAATTGTTTCAAAAAAACCTTGTTCATTTTTAAATGATTCTCTACAAAGAGGAAAAACTTTATATTATCCAACATGCACTATCATTAAAGAAATTGCTATTTTGTTACACCCAAGAACAACAAGTACTGTCAGAGTTAACTCCTGGCAACTCTAGGTTTTTGGCCAATGATAATCATCATAGCAATGAATCTTATTGCACTGCTGTTATTTTGTTTTTATTTTTTTATATATAGTAATACTTTATCATCTGTTATTTATTTTATTATCCAATTGCTGTTGGACCATTCAGTAAAATTTTAATTTCCTCAGATTTAATTATAATAAAACAAGTTTACAAAGATAATGTGTGACAATTTAATTTTTAGAATAACCACATGTTGCTGGGGTAAGGAATCAGACAAACAGTTTTACCCAAGCATGTCCAGGCATGCCCTAATTTTGTGATGACTCATTTTCTTGAGATATAGCTGGTCACTCTTTACTAAGTATTAGAAGTTGTATGTGTTGTACTGTTGGTGGAAAATGAGTGAAAATAAACTGGAGCTTGGCAATTTTTATTAAAAAAGCTATTTTTAATATGTTAATAAAACTGAAACAGAATAATCCATTTTCTTTTCTTTTTCCAGGAGAATTGACAACAAAAATATTAAATGTTATTTACTTATTTATAAGATTATAAAATATGTGAAACAACTACAATGCAATATTTATTATTTACCATATTATAAAAGAAATAACTATGAAAATAAATTTCTTTATTCATAAAAATGTCTGTGAATGAGAGAAGAAAATTAAATACATATAATGTAATTATAAATTTTTAAAAAATGCAATTTCTGGATTTTTTTTTCATTTGCACTTGCCATATAATTACACTAAATTAGATTGAAAGCATCTGGATTTATATATACAATCTTTTTTTTCCCCCAAAAATTTATAATTACAGTTATTTATTGTTGTGTTTGTGACACTGAGGCTGTGAGGCGGTTAGCATTAATTCTGAGCAGAAAAAGGTTTAAATCCAAAATGAAATAGAAGATAGAATGGAAGACATTTTCCCCGATAACGCAGAAGTGAAAAAGGGCTGTCTGGATTGTTTCACCCCTACAAATTGGAACGATGCATCAATATTTATTTTTTCTTATCTATCAAGAGTCTGGCATGTGGATGAAAACAGATTTGTGAAATGGCTTTATCTCTTTCTTGGGAAATTAGAAAAACACGTCATTGGTGAGAAGAGAGGCAAATTGTGACAGAGAGAGTCTGGGAAACACACACACTTTTTTTTTTTTTTTTTTTTTTTTTTTTTTTTTTAGTGAAAAGTGGATTTGAACAGTGAAATTAGATCAGAGCATTTTTGTTTACTGATGGTGAAACCTGATCTAGGGCAGGAGCTGTACCAATTGGAACTAGGTCATTAGCAGACAATGGAAATGGTCAAAATAATTTTTATTGATTAAAACTTGGAATAAAGCTGAGTAAGTAAGAACGACCTTTTGAATTCACATGATTTTGATTGAAACAGCCAGAACCTCGTGATAAACACATGTGACCAAGGTTCAGTTGTAACCAGCCGGATTTTTCTATATAAACACGTAGTTATGCTGAAGAAGCAGCAGACGGAAGAGAGAGACAGAAGAGAATTAGCCCGGGGAAGAGTTGGGCTAGAGACAGTGGAGAGTCGAGTTGGAAACTTAAGGAGGAGAGAACGTGATGTCAGAGATTAGAACGAAGCGTCCGCTAACATGTCCTGTTGATATAAGTACCACTGCTTCTGCTACCATGAATAGTACTACTACTTCTAAGGAGGAACGCCACTATAAACTTCCAAGCCGTGCACAGAAATCTTATTCTCCCATCGCAAGAGTCATATATCGTTCTGAGACGATTTAACAACAAGTTAATCATAACACCCACTCTCTCTGTGTCCAGAATCCAGTGTATGCATTTTTACGTCAATTACTTTTCTTTTCTGTAACCCGTTTCTTTTCTCTACTATTCTTTCCTGCTATATAAATTACATTAACAATTCAATCATTCGATAGTTGTTTGTCTGGCTTTCTGCAGATATTTAATTTTTTTTTTTTTTTTTTTTTTTTTGCTGCATTCTAAAGTTGTTAGCGCAGACTCTCCAGCCGTGTCTACATCTTCAGTCGACCGTGAATGGATAAACATCACTTCTGCTTTCTGGATCAAACCAAACACAACGTGGGCAGGAAGCAGGATTAAACCAGTGGACTGGTCGAATAATCTACAGATACTCAGGGGGACCTACATCCACTCTCTTAAGTTCAGTTAAGACGGAGTAGACACTTCAACCCAGAAAGTAAGACGTCGGAGGTTAAGGGGCTGGGGCGAAAGTGTTAGACTGGTGCTGTGTTTACCAGGATAGACCCATGGGAATTACCACGGCCTTCTGAAAGAGGAGAGAAGGTTGCATTTGTTTTGTCCACTCGGGACCAAGTAAGACCAGAAAGGACTCTAGTCTTCAGACTATATTGGTCTGAATGAGACATAAGAAGGAAAAGAGAAGGAAGCAAAAGGAGGAGGAAAAAGAAACAAAACACAGAGCGGCGGACCTCAGGTAAGTCACTTTTTGGTTTCCTTTGTTCGCTCATTGCACTTAGATCTGCCAGTAATATTGTTGAACTTGTTTTAACTTTGTTGACTTTGTATGCAGTTGAAGCGCCACCACCGTGTTAAGTATTTTTCCTTTCGTTCTGCCGTCGGTCTCTCTTCTCATAGGAAAGTGGTAGTTGACAAGACGCTAGGATGAGGTAGCAGGATCAGACATCACAGATGACCTAGGGGACGTGGGAGTCCCTGAAATATCGATGGGTTTCAGGAGGCTAATAGGTAGCATGAAGCAACCTACTTATAAAGGAAACCCTGCACAAATGGATTCTGTCCATTCAGAAGATGCAGGTGATCTATGGCCTCTCGGACCAAGAAATGGTGCTCCTAGCTTATGACGCTGCAGTTGGGCAGATGTCCAAGTTCATAGGTGGCACAAAGAAAACCCAGCCCTGACGTGGACCGAGCTTAAATCCGCTCTGGTGCGGCAATACGTAAGTGAGCGTATGGCCATTGAGACAGCCAGGAAATTATTCCAGCTGCAGCAACAAGGAGAGACTAATGAGGAATTGGGGGACAGAATTGTGGGGCTAGTGGCATTAGCTTTTCCGGAGTTGGCAACTCGGGACAGTGGTCCTATTCAGGCCTTGTTGGTCGATGTGAATGTGCTGAGTGACAGGGACCTAAGGGAGGCGGCTCAGACCAGCGAACAACTCTGGGATAGAATAAGAGGGGGTGTAGGTAGGAACCGGGGTGGGGGCAAAGTAGTGATGAAAAAGAAGGACCGGGAGCGGATCCAGATACAGGACTCGAAAGAAGAGGTGGAAGAGGACTGGAAGGCTGAAGCAGTTCCCAATAGGAGAGACTGGGATCTGCGTTATGGCTTTCACAAGCCCACACCGGCCCGATATGTGCTGGACTTGCAAGTATGGTGAGCATCTGGCCCGCGACTGTCTGACAAACTATGGAGGCAACCCAAGGTCTCTGGGGCCAGACTGCATGACTTGTGGCGAGTTCGGGCACAAGGCTCGGTGTTGTACGGCAGAGGGAGATCGTAAACTGGGGATTAAGTGAGTTAATACACTGGTGCCCCCTACCAGGAAGGAAAAGGGTCCGGGAAACGCTGATGGGTCACACATGAAAAAGTAAGAGGCAGGGTGGCCCCAGTGCAAGTAAGACCTCTGAGATGCTGGACATGTGCGGCAAGTTGTAGGGAGCGAGGGGTTGGCGCTGTGGAGGAGTGGGTCACCTGAGACGAACCTGTCCTCGCAGGAGAAAGATAGACCACACTGAACGAAACAACCCTAACTTGAATAGAGGGGAGAAATGGGTTGTTCGTCCAAGAAGAGTCATCCAAGCTCTACCCTACCCAGGAGGGTCCCTAGACAGAAATTGGAGCCCCTAGGAAAAGTTGAACTCCTGTCAGCGACTCCCACGTCTCGGTTGTCGAGAAAGCGAGAGAACATACGGGAAGGAGAAAGGCACAGGTATACTGTTTGCTGAGGGAAGGGCCAGACTTGTAATGTGTTGCTGGGAGACAAGAAGGTGAAGGCCCTTGTCAATACTGGAGCTTCAGTGTCACTGGTTAGCTCCAAGTATTTTAGACAGTTGGGACTGAAAATGAAGCTTAGACCCGTTGATCTACTAATAAGTCAGGCTGATAGTAGCAGGATGAGGATAGAGGGTACGACGTGGCTACCTTTCCAGTTGGCAAGAACCAGAGGTAAACTTAAGGTTTATGTGGCACCTGACTTATGTGGTGAGCTAATTTTGCGGAGTGACTGGCTTAGGCAGAATAAGGCACAGATCCGTTTTGACCCTGCCACCCTAACATTGGACAGGGTAGGGATACTGTTGGGAGAGGATAATTATGAACAATTGCCAAGATTATAATAGGAGGAATGCTGAACAGTGACCTGTACCAAGTGGTCCCTACTGATAGGTATGATAGGGGAAATAACCGTGTGTGATTCGTTGGTGAAGAGGTCAGGGATCGTTCCCTTACTGTTAACCAATACTGCCAATAAAACTATTAAAATAAAGCAGGGAGAGGAGCTGGCACAGACATGCCCAGTGAGAGAAGTCGAACAGGTGAGAGTATGGAATGAGAATAGGCCAGGAAATGAGACAGGTAGCAATGAAATAAGGGATGAAGATATAACGGCTACTGAGCGTTATAGGAGGAAATTGAGGAGGTTGCTGAACGGTAATTGGGAGGTAATAGCCATTACGGATAAGGAACTGGGATAGATGGAGACAGTTGAAATGAAGATAGACACGGGTAATCACCCACCTATTAAGTTAAGACTGTATAGGACCCCAATCCACAAAAGAAAATTAGTAGAGAACGCAGTGAATGAAATGATGGAATCAGGGATAATTGAAAGATCCAAATCTCCCTGGAGTTTTCCAATAGCGATTGTTGAAAAGAAGGATGGAGAGCATAGGTTTTGTGTGAATTTTCGTCAATTAAATGCCATTATGAAACCGCTGGCAGTGCCCCTCCTCTTCATTGATGATATTCTATCTCTTTTAGGAGAGCCTAAATGTTTTTCCACCTTGGATTTGAGGTCGGGATATTGGCAGGTAGCACTTAGCAAAAAGGATCAGGAAAAAACGCTTTTACCTGCCACATGGGTCTCTTCAATTTTAGAGTTATGCCGTTTGGGTTGGCAAGTGCCCCGGGTGTATTTAGTCAGTTAATGTCCATTGTATTGAATAGTACTGAGGCCTTTGCCATGGCATATCTAGATGATATCATGGTGTTTTCAAAATCACCGGTGGAGCATTTTGAACATCTGCAGAAGGTGTTTGATAGGTTAAGAGAACATGGATTAAAGTTAAAATTATCGAAGTGTCAGTTTATGAAAGAAGAGACAAAGTATTTAGGGTTTATCATAAACAAAGAAGGAATAAAAACGGATTTAGACAAAGTAGAGGTTATAAGAGCCATGCCTGCGTCGAAGACCGTAAGAGAGATTAGGAGATTTATTGGAGCCATCGGATATTACCGGAGGTTCATACCAGCATTTAGTTGGCTAGCAGGTCCTCTAATAGCTCTAACTAAGAAGCATGCTAGGTTTAAGTGGACCGAGGATTGTCAGCGTGCATTCGAGGCTCTAAAGGACCAGTTGACAGCTGTACCCCTGTTGGTCTCCCCAGACCTGAGTAAGCCTTTGGTGCTGTACACCGATGCTAGCGATAAATGTATCGGGGCAGTTCTTACACAACCATGTCCCGATAAGGATGGACCAGTACCGGTTATGCTTGAGGAAGTGCCGATCTAATTTCTGTCTCATTGGCTCTCCAAGACTCAACAAAGGTGGCCAGTAATAGAAAAAGAGGCATTCGCCATTCTGTATGCTGTGCAGAAATTAGATTATTATTTGAGTGGGGCTGTGTTTACCATTAAAACAGACCACAAACCCCTCAAATATTTGTTAGAGGCGGAGTGGATGAATAAGAAGATACAACAGTGGGCATTGAAGGTAAGTGGTTATAACTGCAGAATAGAATATTTGGCAGGGAAGGATAATACCTGTGCTGACCTGTTATCGAGGATTCCGAGTCAATTAGAGACCGAATCTGTCAGGTTGGAGCCGGGTGTGGATGATAAAGCATTCCAAATTAATGTGATCAATTCACAGGCGTTGAAGGAGAGACTTGGTTGGGAAGATCAGGAAATGAGTGAAACGAAGATTGTTTCCGACCCCCACTGGAATGATTTTATTAGGCAAAGCTAAGAGCATAGCGAGATAGCAACTATCAGGTCCAGGGTAGAGGTAGGGCATACCTCCAAATATATGGTGCACGATGGAGTGTTGTATTAGCTTTCAGGAAGAGATGAGGAAGTAAGTTTAAAAATGGTGATACCTGAGAAGCTGAGAGCTGAAACTCTAGACCAATGCCATAGGAGGTTAGGACACCTGGGAATTGATAAGATGTATGGATTAATAATGAGAAATTACTACTGGCCTAAGTTGTTTAATGATGTTGTGAACCATGTAAAAAAAATGTGTAACATGCCAAGTACAGAGTCGAAGGAGTAGGGTTGCCCCAGTATTAGAAACGGATGTTCTGAATTATCCATTTCAGAAAGTAAGCCTGGATATTTCCAGGCCCTATGGAGAAACACATAGAGGTAATATTTACATAGTGAGTTTTGTGGACTGGCTGATGAATTGGCCTGAGGCATTTGCCATACTGGATAAGAAGGCACGAATGGTGTCAGATATAATACTAAAATACAAAATTTTCCCCTTATTACTTGATATATGGCAGGGATATAGTCTTACCTATAGACAATCTGTTACGACCTAGGAGGAAGTATTTAGGAGAGGGTCATCACTAAATAGTTTTAGAACAACAGCATAAAATTTTTACGCATGTGCAGAGGAGGATTCAAATAGCCCAGAAAAGGTGAAACAATAGGGTAAATAAAAATAGAGAAGTTTCTTTCCAGATAGGTGATCCAGTATATTATAAAATACACCTGAGAGAAGGTAAATTGGACCAGAGATGGAGTCCATAATATAGGATCGTGGAGCAGACGGGTCTGGTTTCCATTGTGATCTGGGACCAGTTGACAGGACAGGTAAAGAGAGTGTATGTGAATGACATAAAGTTAGCTGAAATAGGCTGTGGTGAATGAGTGACGGTCTGGGACTAACTGCATTTATCATCAGTGCTGGTGAACTGTGTAGACGGCGCTGGTGGTATCGCTCTAAGATGTAACCACCTGCTAAAACCAATAAGAATTGATTAAGACAAATTATTCTCTCCTCTTTGCAGACATGGATGAGAGGAGGCTCGTGGTACTGACGATGCTAGTTGTGGTAGCTAATACCTGGGAACACAGGGAGAATAATGTATTGAAGAAGACTAGCGAAGTGATTATAACTAGATCAAAGTGGTTGATAACTTTGGCCATGGACCTTCAGCCGTATAAGAAGTTACTGGGTCAGTTGAAGACCAAAGTGGACAAACTAGATACAGTCAGGACACAAGTCGCTGGAGACTATTTACAGACTCTGGAATATATTATACCCCTTAGCTCAGGAATCCCTAATACTTGAGAGACAATGGAAGGATATGAGTTACTATTGAAAGGAATAAAGTTATGGGCAAGGCAAAAGAGGGCAATATTACCTATAATGGGAAAGGCATAGGCATTAAGCGTGTTGTTTGGTACAGTCTCTCAAGGCGAAGTGAGAGTAATTAAGAGGAAATTAAAGGTGGTAGAACAGACAACAATGGCTCATTTGATTAGAGAGAGAGCGTATCCATACTCAATGTTACTAGGCTGGAATTGGCTAAGAATAGAGGGAGTATTAATGGGCTGATTGCTCCCCTACAGGTTTTTAGAAAAGAAGTGATAAATGTAACCACGTCTGTAACAACCAGATTACAGAAATTAGTGGGGTTTTTGCAAAGGTATTTTCAATTATTAGCTATATTAAGTAAGGTACGTCAAACAAGTTGCTCTTTAATGGTGTTGTTAGAGCATGTGAGAGCACAATTAGACATGCTGTCGCTGGGACACCTGTCTCCGAGTATAATAACCCCAGAACGATTAAGGGAAGTACTACTGGAGATACAACCTAAACTACCCTATCATCTTAGATTACCTGCAGACCCCACCCAGCAGTTATGGGGGTATTATAGCACCTTGGGATGTACTACCTTGTTGGACGTTGATAAATTGCTAGTGCTAGTGTCGGTTCCATTACTGGACAGAGATAGTACCTTTTGAAATTTATCAGGTGATGAATCTTCCCCTTGCCTATCCAAAACTAAGGCCGAAGATAGGAGCGGTGGCTAGGTACAAGGTAGAGACGGAATTTGTTGCCCTAGACCTAGCCAGGACCGAGTTTATGCTATTAACAAAGGTAGAAGCAGAAAAATGCAAGAATGATGCCTTAGGTTCCTGTAGGTCTGTAAGTCCAATTTACTGAGAGGTAGTCACAATCTGTGTGTACTAGATTTATTTAAGAAAAATAAGAAGGAAATTAGAGATCATTGTCAGGTAGAGGTGTTGGCTAGTGTAATGTTACCTAAAGCAACCAGTGGATTTGGAATTTGGGTGGAGGCCACCCAAGAAGAGATCGAATTTTCTAAGGTGTGTGAAGGGAAGCCCACCACCATAATAAGTTATTCCCCCTTTGTTTTTTGTAGAGCTACCCATTGATTGTGGAGCTCATGGTCCATCTATCTCTTTACCCCCCTACTACCAAGCAGAAGAGAAGTTTGAAGAGAATGAGGCTTTGTTAGAGCTGGTAGGAATGAATACCAGTGGATGGACAGGATTTTGGGAACACATTGTAAGATTCCTAAGGTGTCGCTAGAAAAGATGTCGCCGTTGTTAAAGCCAATCGATAAGATTGATCTTGGACGGTTGAAGTCGGAGTTAGATAGGATAGGTACGCCGAATTCGGGCCGGAGAGAGAATTGGGTTGTTATAATAACCTGGCCGACCGTTGTGGGAATTATACTAATGATAGTCATGGCCTTGCTGGTTTGGTGGTGGTTGCAGAGGCATGCAGTGTTGTCGACTGGGCAGAAGAAACTGGCACAGTAGTGCATGAGTGAAGGAGGGATTCCATTTAGTGCACTTTACCAAGGTAGGTCCGATCTGAGTGCATTGGGACCCTAACTGATATTGAAGAAGAGTCCACGATTGTCGTGGGAGGACCTGAATCAACAAAAGATTCGACAAAGCCTTTTGTGAAGGCGAGACAAAATCGAAGGAACAGATTTGCAAAGTAAATCAAAATTTTTTTATTTATTTTTAGTAATGAGACTGAAATAATTGGTAAGGAGTGTCACGAACTTCAAAAAAAAAAAAAAGGAAAGAACACTTGAACTAGTGAACTATGTGAAAAGGTTCTATTTTATGCGAACACCAAAACAGTGAACTTTAACTGGAAGTTGCATGTACATATGTGTTGTAAGGACAATGAAAATATAAATGGGCCTAATGAGCCCTAAGAAGAACTGAGGACTCTACCTTTGCATGCTGGAAGAGACATATGTTTAAGTAGAAGCATGTTGGACTGTGTTTTCTCATATTTTGTTGATATGAAAGCTCATGTGTCATTTTCTAGTAAACAACAGATGGGTAGAGGAGGAAATGTGTCTGGGAAACACGCACACATACACACACACACGTGTATATTTTTTTTTTTTTTTTTTTTATAGTGAAAAGTGGATTTGAACAGCAAAATTAGATCAGAGCATTTTTGTTTACTGATGGTGAAACCTGATCTAGGGAAGGAGCTGTATCAATTGGAACTGGGTCATTAGCAGACAATGGAAATGGTCAAAATAATTTTTATTGATTGAAACTTGGAATAAAGCTAAGTAAGAATGACCTTTTGAATTCACATGATTTTGATTAAAACAGCCAGAACCCCGTGATAATCACATGTGAAGTAGTAGGACCAAGGTTCAGTTGTAACCAGCCAGGTTTTTCTATATAAATGCGTATTTATGCTGAAGAAGAAGTAGACAGAAGAGACAGAAGAGAATTAGCCCGGGGAAGAGTTGGGCTAGAGACAGTGGAGAGTCGAGTTAGAGACTCAAGAGTTTAGAATGAAGCGTCTGCTAACATGTCCTGTTGATATAAGTACTGCTGCTTCTGCTACCACGAATATTACTACTACTGTTACTACTGCTAAGGAGGATCGCCACTATAAACTTTCAAGCCGCGCACAAAAATCTTATTTCCCCATCGTAAGAGTCGTATATCATTCTGAGACAATTTAACAGCAAGTTAATCATAACACACTCTTTCTCTGTCCAGAATCGGTGTATGCATTTTTACGTCAATTACTTTTTTTTTCTGTAACCCATTTCTTTTCTCTACTATTCTTTTCTGCTATATAAATGACATTAACAATTCAATCATTCAATAGTTGTTTGTCTGGCTTTCTGCAGATATTCAATTTTTTTTTGCTGCATTCTAAATTTCTTAGCGCAGACTCTCCAGCTGTGTCTACATCTTCAGTCGACCGTGAATGGATAAACATCACTTCTGCTTTCTGGATCAAACCAAACACAACGTGGGCAGGAAGCAGGATTAAACCAGTGGACTGGTCGAATAATCTACGGATGCTCAGGGGACCTACGGCCACCTCAACCCAGAGAGTAAGACATCGGAAGCTGAGGGCTGGGGCGAAAGTGTTAGAAAATGGAAATTGTATTTTCATTGGCGAAACCGAATTGAGAAATAAAAGCAATGAACCCACTGTACGGTTTAGGATTATGAAAATTGATCATGTCATAACAGACAGGTAGTCTGGTATATGTTTTTGCTAAGTTGGCAATCAGCCCAAGGATGGAGAACCACATGTATCTTTGTTGAGAATTTAGGTAAACAAATATATTTCATTAATGAAAAATTGGGAAATAATTTTTATCTATCATTCAGAAGGTTAAAATGAGAAGCAGTCATCTGGTTTGTGTTTTTGATGGACAGAGGTAGTAGTAGGAAAGTGGGAGGGAGTCGGAGAATTGAAATTAATGAGGAGAATAAACTACACCCTTTCACCTATGCACTTTAAAAATTAGATTTGTCACAAAGACAGTTATTTCAGCCTTGACAAGTGGGCAGAGTTAGAATAGCGATGAGGAACAGTCAGAATTTAGCCCTGCCTGTGTGGAGTGGTGGTGCAAGGTGTGAAGTGAAGCAGGTTGGATTTGACCCTGTTGTCAGGGGGTGTTATATTATTTGTCTGTGACTAAGGATTGACCCTGGGTTGCTGATGTTATGTTTCTTGCTCTATTTTCGACGGATTATAGGGTAAATACTGTATATTGCATTGTAGTTAATTCACATATTTTTATAATCATGCAAATATAAAATTATTCTTATAGATAAACATATTTACTGTAAACACATTTCCAACAAAGTTGATTAATAAGAAAAAAAAATCCAAAGCAAGTCTTCAAAATTTGATGAAACAGCTAGGAAAAAAAGTAAAACCAAAATGTGCTCCAAAAAGTGTACATTCATAACAATGGCATCCATTAATAGGAAAGTCAACTTCATATGTCTGAAACTACACCCACATCATGGAAATAAAATATGCTCCCATCCAATCCAACCAAATGGTGAGCCTGGACACCAAGGTACCCATGGAGGAGGCATTATTGGTAGTTAGGTACAGACTGGCCTCTGACACATCCCTAGGAGAATGTACCAGTATGCCAATAGACAACCTGATGCTGACTTTCTGTACACAAACAACACACTTCAGAATGGGATCAGACATATATTGACAGGATGAAGGCTTAGCAATGGCATTAGAATCCACATCACTAAAGCCAACCCTATGGCTGAGATACATAGATGTGTGGGAAGTAACACAACAACTAAACTGATAATAGCAGGTAGGAACAAAGAACCGTGGGGAGGGTAACCAAAAAAAAAGCCCGGTGTCGCACGTCCAACCTTCTCATGAGCCAAAAGCCTGCTGATCCCAAACAGCAAAACGCGCCTGCGTTATACAGCCGAGGACCGACCACGATTTGCATGCGAATGACGAGACAACGAGATTTCGCGTTAGCTAACCAAGACTGCCCGGCATAAAATATGGGCGCCGCCATTTTGGTTCCTTTTACCACTGGAGAACTGGAGTTTTGCACACCACACAGATTCGCAGGTGTTTCTGAGGTAGGCCATTTTCACAATTTTCCCCACACTCCCCCCTGATCACAAACAGGACAAGGAGGTGGCAATCGTCGCCATCAAGTCCCCCTCCGAAGGGGGACAACACAAGCTTCATCCTCATGCGTGTTCTCGTCTGTGGTTTGAGTGTCGGTAAACACTGTGTCCGCCGGGAGGCTGCTGTTATCATAATCACTGCCCTGCAGGTCTAACTCAAGGCAGATCCAACGCTCACTACTCTCAGATTCGGAATCGCTTCATCGCTCAGTAACGGTAGTGATTGCATCACCGGTCGCAAGTCTTTAATGTGACGAGGCACCCCATCAACTCTCACAGATTGCGGGCTGATCACCTCCGTAACACGTCCAGTGCCGTATTTTGTCATACACTTGCTGCGTGGGTTTTTGACCCAAACACCACCCTCCAGTCGCTTCTAGTTCAGGCAGCGGGTTGGCTTCAATGCCTTTCACTCAGACATGATATTTGTGCAGTGCATCAGCCGGCGCCGTGGATGGTGAAACGTTATCTTTCGGGCTTACATTATACCAGTAAACCGCCCGATACTGTACAGCCCTTTTCTGGCAGCGATGTTCTGATGGTTCTGTGGTTTCGCTCCACGATGCCGCTTTCCACTTGGCGAGTAGGCACATCAAAACCGCAGATGCACATCCCAATTGTCCGCAAATTCTTTAAAGTCTTTACTGGTGAATGTAGTATCGTTGTCCGTCAGTATTTCCATGGTGGGCCTCGCCGCCGGAAAACATTCTCCAACAGTCGAATGATGGTGCTCGCGTCTTGTCTGCGCAGCGCCGCCATACCGCAAAACCTGGAGGGACTGCAATCAATAAAAGCGCTAAAAAATTCTCACCATTGTAGTGAGTTATGTCCATCGCTAGTCTGCTCCAGTTGCTCTTCACACTCAGTTCTCCTCTTTCCCAGTGAACGGGTGCCGGATCGATCGACTGACAGGTTGTGCAGGCCTTCACAACGGATTTAACGCTTTCTCTGGACACCTGCAGGTCAACCGACCTGGCGAAGTATAGAGTTTGTTTCACGCCCGGATGTCCACTTTGACGATGGGTATTGGCCACGTGGTCCTCGTCCAGTTGTCTCCCTACCACTGCACAGCTCTCGAGTGCCGGTTCTCCTCTCTTGAGCAGTTCTAGCCACCTGTGCGATACTCTGGTGAGGCGATCCGCACAGTTCTGACAGGACTGTACGAGTGTCACGCCTATGGTCAATCCATATTCTTCCACCGGGCGATCGCAAAATGCCCAGCCATCGCCTAACCAGCATCTCGCCAGCCGCCCTTGTGTTCACCCGTGCCTTCCCGGTCAAGGTGTCGGAAATCCACCGGTGCACACATGCCGAATCAGTAACCAAGTGCAATGTTGTCGCCTCCCACTGGAGTGCTAGATTCACTCCTTTAAGTTCTGCATCGAGTTCAGCCAAATTAATATACCTGGCATCATTAGTCGGACGCAGCCAACACGCATCTTCAATGACATTTCCGTTCGCTTCCAATGCCACTCCTGTCGCCACAGAACTCGCATCCACCCAGACTGTGATCTTGTCACCACTCATGCACCAGTCTCCTCCAATGGGATCCAGTTCCCGAACTCTACTTAACATCTCCGCTAGTATGCAACACAGAGAGGGATCTTTTGATGTTATCATCTCATCCATTGGTTGCTGCGGTTGCCAGGCGCTTGACGAATGCAACTGCCACCCTGAGCCATCCACGCACGGGGAAATGTCCAACAAGTTTCCCACACAATGAAAATATATACCGCCGGGTCAACACATTGGACTTCCGGAATTTGACTTCCTCGTTTCCATCAGAGGGTGCCATTTTCTTCCCAGACTTGCAAACCAAGAACTCTTGCTCCATCTCTCAGTCGCATCGGATCCTTGCACACCAAACCGTAATCTGAAAAGTGTTGTCTTACACGCGATGCAAAAGCCAGACTTTCATTAATGAAGATATCATCAACGTATGCTGATGCGGCACTTTCAATTGTGTGGTCTTGCGAAGTGATGGCGTCAATAACGGATTTCATAATGAGTGGCGCTACATTTAGCCCAAATCCTAGCCACGTAAGACAGAAGCATTGGCCTTTGAAAATAACCGTTTGAAATGGCCACAGCGCTTCGTTGATGTGAATCTGAAGATATGCGTTCTGCAGATCCAGAAGCGAAACATTGAGCCCCTGCCGCCACCACGTTCTCAACTTATGTGTGCACACTTCTGCATCGGCAGTAAAAGCATCCACAAAGTTGTTCAATTCACGGTAATTGAGTACCGGACGCACCTTCTGTTTCTGCTCCTGCATGACTGCCATCAAGGGAATCAGACCCTTTGGGAGTCCCAGTCTTTCCTGGAGGTACGGAATCAACCAGCCGTTCACAATCCACTGTTGAAGCTCTTTCTCGTATTTTCCTCTGATGCTGTCGGAAACTTTGTACTCTGTGACCTTGTTGTGAAGCTGAACTGGTTGATCTTTTTGGGCCCATTTCCACCTGGCGGTCCACACCCTTTGGTCGGAATTGAAAGAGACGTTGAAATCCGGCTCACTAATGCTAAGAGCTGCACACACTTTTCTTCCTTTACCCAGTTCCACATTTCCGGCTGGCGTTGATTATCATGCCTCCTAACGCTCGGATCGCGTCAATCCCAAGCAGCAGGTCGTAACTGAGGGGCCTTTGACATGCCACCAAAACGTCGACCTTGGCAGGATTCCATCCGTCTGTGAGGATTGATACAGGCCCGGGACACTCCATCAATCGTCCGAATCTCGATTTGTTGACTGCTCCATGTCATGCATCGATCCGCACTAATGATCGATCAGGAAGATCCAGTGTCAACGAGCACCAAACATCGTTTACCCTTAACGCACACGTTAACAGGCAATGCTGCATTTACTGACCGAGAGGGGGCAAGGGTTGCGACAGCACCTTGTCCTCGGAATCGTTTCCTGAGCAATCCTGTGCTACATGGCCTAACTCTTTGCAGCGATATCAGCGTAGTCGTGCTCGGTTCCGTCGGCTGCTCCCGCCTCCTACGTCACTTCGGCTCCGGCAGTCCCTAGAAGTCCACCGCACATGTAGCACTTTGGGCCATCCTGCGGTGTCTCGGGTGTTCTCACGGCTGCCGCAACCTGTTCCGTGTCTTTCAAGATGTTTCGGGCCCTGGCTAGCAATTCGTCAATTCCCAGTGTGTCCAATCTTGAAGACGCTCGTAGGAGCCGACTGGTGTCATCGGGAAGTCCTGCCAGGAAGGCGCACCCCAGTATGCAGTCCATTGCTCCGACAAACAATACTGCCAGCCTTCACAAATCAGCCAGGTAGACATCCACGGTCTCACCCGGCTCAAGCTGTCATCCGATGAACTGTTTCCAGGCGAAGAAGGGGTCTATTTCAAAGGCCGTATATAGGGCGCCCTTGATCTTTTCTAGGTCAGCATCATTGCCAGGGTTGTTGATATACGGCGTAGGCTCCTCCCGTGAGTCTCGGTTGGATGACCAGTGTAGGTTCCTTTATTTTGGACACCCTGCAAACACGTTCGGCCTTTTCAAACCATTCGACGACAGTCGGACCCGTGGGTGTGCCGTCGAATTCTGGGATCAATTTTAGATCGAACTTGTCCATCGCCAAAATAGCTTGTGGGAAGTAACCCAACAACTAAACTGATAATAGCAGGTAGGAACAAAGAACCGTGGGGAGGGTAACCCAAAAAAAAAGCCCGGTGTCGCACGTCCAACCTTTTCACGAGCCAAAAGCCTGCTGATCCCAAACAGCAAAACGCGCCTGCTTTATACAGCCGAGGACCAACCACGATTTGCATGCGAATAACGAGACAACGAGATTTCGCGTTAGCTAACGGAGACAACGCGTTAGCTAACGGAGATTTCGCGTTAGCTAACGGAGATTTCGCGTTAGCTAACGGAGATTTCGCGTTAGCTAACGGAGATTTCGCGTTAGCTAACGGAGATTTCGCGTTAGCTAACGGAGATTTCGCGTTAGCTAACGGAGATTTCGCGTTAGCTAACGGAGATTTCGCGTTAGCTAACGGAGATTTCGCGTTAGCTAACCGAGACCGCCCGGCATAAAATATGGGCGCCGCCATTTTGGTTCCTTTTACCACTGGAGTTTTTGAGGTAGGCCATTTTCACAATTTTCCCCACAAGATGACACCTTCATACTCTGGCCACACCAGGAAGAGGTTCAGCTACTACTGGACCATGTGAACTCAATAAGATCATCGATACAGTTCACAATGGAGAAAATGACAACAAACTAGCATTCCCGGATGTATTAATATCTTGAACAGAGCATGGGTTCATGACATCTGGGTACCACAAGCCAACATTCACTGAAAAATACCTGAACTTCAACTCCCACCATCTATACCATTTACAACGTCAAGCAAAAGCCATAAGTGATGACCCAGAGACACATGAACAAGTAATGTTCAGTATAAGCAGTATCCTACAATGTGACAGCTACCCTGGGTAGCTCTGACAAACTGGGATAGAAGGGTATAATAGGATAACAACTCTTAGAAAACATCTTCAGTCTACCTACCCTATGTGAAGGGATTATTGGAAAAATTACAAATATCAGATCCATATAATATCAGGATGACCTTCAAAAGTGGGTCAGCACTTTGCAGACACCTCTTCCAAGTAAGAAATAGAGGAGAACATTATTAAGGACTGTGTGTATACCATCCCGTACAACTGTGGCAAGAAATATAAAGGAGAAACATGTTACACTCTTAAGATAAGACTGCTGGAATACCATAAAGCCATAATACAAGGGAAATAGAAAAATCAGGTGTGGCTGACCATATATGAAGGGAAAAGATCACCACCGCCTGTGGAATGAGGTTGAAATAATAGAGAACATCACTGGAAAATATGAAAACTTAAGGAATCAGTACACCTGCTAGGCTACAAAAATCTCCTAAGCTGGCCAAGCATAGTGTGACGTTCTCCTTCTGGGCTTCATTTTTCTTTATAAATCCAGCCCCTGGATTGTGCTTGAATCCTCACTTTCCTGGGTGTCTACTTCTGACTGAACACACTGAGGGGTTTTTGATTTCTCATTTTCCATCTCCTGGCATCTGGATAAAGTATCTGCCACATAATTCTCCTTTCCCTTTATATAATTGATCTTTAGGTTATACTCTTGTAGGATGAGGTACCAGTTTTGTAACCATCTGTTTTTGTTCCTCATCCTGTTTAGGAAAACTATCGGGTTATGGTCGGTGTATACTTGAGTAGGAGCTTTCCCTGCAGTTACATATATTTCAAAGTTTGCCATTGCTAACACTAATGCTAGGGTTTCCTTTTCAATTGTCGAATAGGCTTTTTGATGCTTGTTTAGCTTTTTAGAAAAGTAGCTGACAGGTCTCAACTGTCCATTCCGGTCGTTTTGAGATAACACCGCTCCGATTCCATTTTCGCTGGCGTCTGTATGCAGGCTGAACGGTTTCTCGAAATCCGGCGCTATTAGCACAGGCTCACTACTCAACATTCGCTTTATAGATTCAAACGATCTTTGACACTCCGTGTCCACTGAAACCCTAGCTCCCTTTTTTCAAGAGGTTTGTCAACGGGTTGCTGTGCTCGCTGAAATTTCGCAGAATCTTCTATAGTAACCTGCCATACCCAAGAATCTTCGACCCCCTTTATGTTTTTAGGTTTTGGGTATTCCTCAATACTCTTTACTTTGATCTCGCTCGGACTTATACGCCCATAGCCGACGATGTGTCCCAAGTACTGTACCCTCGCCTTTCCAAAGTCACTCTTTTCCAAGTTGATTGTTAAGTTGGCTTTCTCCAACCGATTAAATATTTCTTCTATACTTTCGAGGTGTTTCTCCCATGTATCGTTATATATGATAATATAGGTATCTCTACGGCATTTCAAATAAATAGAGCATAGTCTGATGAAAAAGACGCTAAAGTTTATGAAAACAAAATTTTATCGTCAAAATGCTTATGTTTTTATGAAGAGGATAGACCAAATTTTTTTTAATTATTTTTAAAAATTTTTCCATCTTTTAGAATATTCTAAATTTTGATTTAAAAAACCTTGTTTCTCTTTTGTCGAACATGGAGTAGTAAATAACATAGATAATTTTAGCGCTGCTTTTTGTATTTACACACATTAATTTGGAAAATCTTGCAAAAATAAAAATAATTGTCAGATGTTAATGAAACTTTCAGAAACTATTCACAGATGATCGAAATTATTATAAATATGTTTTTTTTTATTAAAGTCATGGCAGAAATTTTTTTTTTTTTTTTATATTTATTAACACCCCCATATCTAATTTTATGAAAAACTCTAGAAATTCGTACCATCGGTTTTTAGTGATTACAATAGTTAAAGCACAAGGCTTTGAAGAATGTAAATCATGTTTTTTTTTTTTTTTTTTTTTTATTTTGCCCCCGTACCTGAAAATCAGCTCTGAATTGTAACATACAAAACTCAATAAAAACAAATATACTATTTAATTTCAAATGCTTTTATTTGTTTTTATTTGTTCTTATGAATATGGACAATATTTTCTGAAAGCAAAAAATTTTTTCAATGAAAATTGAATTTTTAATACAATTATTTCTTATTTCCTTTAATTTTAAATCGATTTTTAAAAATTTTTTCATTGAATTTTTAGAAATATCATAAAAATTATTAATAGCACCATCAACCTTTGTAATTGTCTTTCTTAGCTCGTCATTGTCTAGCGATTTGAAAATTGTATAATTTGGACCAATCAGATGATCCCCAGTAATTAAGAAATGTAATTATGTTTTGATAAAAAGCGCTTAAAATGTTTGTCATTAAAAAGTACGGAAGGTCACAAGCCATAAAACGTCACGTGGCTTGAGTGTAAGCGTAGATTTCATTATTGTTAAATTCTATGTTTTGATAAAACATATTTTGATAAAAGTTATGGTTTAAACTCCAGTAATAAAATAACAAAATAAAGGAAATTGGAATGCTAATTTTTTGTTTTTTATTATTTACTAATTACGGGGTAGTACATAAGCCGATTCACGTAAAAAAAACGTTACGTCACGTATGACCATCCGTATGATAACTCAAATCTCACGTTAGCTGTCAATATGTGATGACAGTCATCACTCAGCACTTGCAAATTGACAACGATGTTAAGATCGCTTACTTTTTATTTCGAACAATTTTTTTCCTCGAAAAAAGTAAAAGCTTCTTTCAAAATATTTTAAATAATCTTTAAATTTGCTAATTTTAGTCAAATAAATTTTGAAAAACATAGAATTGATTTTTGGAAAAATTATAAACGAGGATTTTAACTTAGTTTACAAAATTTGAAAAAAATAGCTGATAGCTAATTTTTTTAAGTAATTTTGATGACAGAAATAAACAACATTTTTAACTAAAATTTCGGACATGCTAAGAATGAGTAAAAAAAATTTTAAAAATAATCAAAAAATACTTTGGTGTTTCTTCTTAAGAATGATATATATATATATTTAAGCCGATAAAAATTTATTACATCAAATTTAAGGCCGTTCATTTTTTTTTTTTTTATCGATTTTGTGGAGGTACCTATGATAATATCATCTATGTAAACGCCCACATTTTGGATGCCTGCTAAACACTGGTTCATCAATTGCATAAAAGTTGCTTGTGAGTTCTTCATGCCGAATGGCATGACGTTATATTGAAACGTCCCGTTCGCCACTACAAATGCTGATTTGAGTTTTGCTTGGTCCGTCAGGGGTACAGACCAATATCCCTTCAATAGATCACATTTTGTTATGTACTTTGCTTTCCCGATTTGGTCGATACAATCCTCCATTCACGGGATTGGATAGGAATCATCTTTGGTGATGTCGTTTAACTTCCTATAGTCCGTGCAAAATCGGACGGATCCGTCTGGTTTATCCACCAGTACACAAGGAGATGCCCAGGCACTCTGACTGGGTTTGATTATACCGTTTTTCAGCATATAATTGATTTCTCTATTTATGATTTCCCTTTTCCTGGGGTTTACCCTATACGGGTGTTGTTTTATAGGTTTCTCTGCAGTTAATTCTACATCGTGATAAATCACATCTGTCTTCCTGGGGATATTTGGAAATTGCTGTATAATACTGGATAATTCTCTTTGTTCTTCCTCCGATAGGTGGCCTAATTTCTTTTTCAAGTTTGCCAATATTTCGGAGTTACAGTTTTACTGGAATGTCTTTGATCAATATGCTATCGTCAATCAATTTATCCTCGTTTGTGATCGCTTTTACTTGTCCCACCGGCAGTCCATCTTTACCAGTACGCTCCGCATATTTCTTTATCCTATTTATGTGGCATAACTGTGTCTTATTCCGCCGGTTTGGCGTTTTCACTTTATAATTAAGGTTGTCAATCTTTTCCTTGATAATGTAGGGGCCTCTGAACTTCGCGTCAAACGGAGATTTCATTTTCGGCGAAAGAACCATAACCCTATCCCCTATATTGAGTTGTCTCTCCTTAGTCCGTTTATCGCAATTTTGTTTCATTGTTTTCTGGGATTTATTCAAATGTTCGCTTGCTAACTTCCTAGTCCTTTCCAGACTTTTTCGCAAATTCTCAACATAACCGGATATTCTCTCGGTTGTTTTCTTGGAGTTATCCCATTTCTCTTTCACCATCTTGAGTGGGTTTCTCATTTCCCGCCCATATACCAGTTCAAAAGGGGTATACCCCAGTGATTCCTGGATTGAATCTCTTATCGCAAAAAGGGTGAAAGGTAATTCTTTATCCCAATCGGTTTGTCTTTCTGTGCAATGGGCTCTTATTATGCTCTTTAGCGTAGCGTGGAAACGCTCTAGCGCGCCTTGGGATTGGGGGTGGTACAGGCTTGAGGTCACGTGTCTCACTCTCAATTGCCCGGTGACTCTTTTGAACAGGTTTGAGGTGAAATTTGTTCCTCTGTCCGTTTGAATGACCTCAGGGATTCCCATCTTTGAAAAATAATTCATTAGTGCTTCCACTACATTTTTCGTGGATATGTTCCGCAACGGTACGGCTTCGGGGAACCTAGTGCTGGTGCACAAGGGGACCCACACAATCGATCATCACTCTTTCGAAAGGTTTCCCAGTTATTGTTATTGGCTTAAGTGGTGCTGGGGTTATTCCTGGCTTAGGCTTTCCTGCCCTCTGACATGTGTCACATGAGTTACAGAACCTTTTCACGCTGGTTCTTATGCCGGGCCAGTAGAAGTGTCGTGTCAGTTTTTCATGGGTTTTGTTCATGCCCAGATGTCCGGCTAATGGAATCTCATGAGCCAATCTCAACATTTCCTCTCGGTATTCCTTCGGCATGATTATCTGGCGATATTGCTCTCCCCTTTCCCCTGCTTGCCTCGCGTTATTGTAATTCCTCATCAATATTCCATCTTCCATGTAATACCGTTGAGCGTGTTTTTCATCTGTTGGTTTACCCACTTGTTTATACAGTTCTTTCAGACTGTCATCGCGTCTCTGAGCGTTCTTCAGCTCTTCGCGTGACTTATTTAGTAACGGAATCTTTTCTTCGCCTATGGTCTGCTTCTTACTCCTCAGGTTGTAACTGTGCACTGCTTTGCTCGCTTCTTCTTCACGGTTTCCTTCATCCATCTGATTTAACTCGATTTTTGCTTTGTTTCCCAAAAGGATGTCTATTTCTCTCATGGGGAGTGTCTTCACTACTCCGACTACCATCTTCTTTTTTTACTCTTCCTGTTATCAACTTTATTTTCTTCAGGGTACTTTCATCGCCTTTCCCCACGCCTTTAATTAACGCGGATCCTATCGTTCGACTGTAGGGTACTTTCTTTTCCAGAATTAAGGACTGGGCAGCTCCGGTGTCCCTCAAAATGGTCACAGGCGTGCTTTTTCCCTCTTCGTCTACGATCTTCCCTTTTCTCACATAGGGTTGATATATCTTGCTTTCCTGGGACGATGATACGCCTCCATGTAGTTTTCTCCTGTCATCTTCGTTTCTGGACCGTGTCCTAGTCTGCACTTTATAGCTATATGTCCCACCTGGCCACATTTATAACACGTGATTGGGTTGATTTTTTTCGTCGGTGTTGTCCGGTCGCTTGTCCAACTGTCCCTTTTCATAGTTGGTTCTGCTGGCCTGCTTACTCGACTAGTTATATTTGGTTTATTCCTGCCCCTTTTCCGTGTTATCGTATATTCGTCCGCTATGACTGCTAATTCACTGCCTGTATCTATCTTTCTCTCGTTCAAGTATATCCTCATCTCTTCAAGCAGTCCGTTTAATATTTCCTCCAGTAATACCAGTTGTTTTACTTTTTCAGCATTGTTTCCCACCCTTTTACCATCGAACCACTTGTTCACTAGGCTTTCCTTTTCTGCGATGAATTCTTTGAACGACTGATTCTCATTCTTTCTATATGCTCTGAACTTCTGCCTATAAGCTTCTGGCACGAGCTTGAAGCTCTGTAGTACGGTTCCTTTGACTATATCGTAGTTCATGCATTCTTCCGATGAAAGCATGGTAAACGCCTTCTGCGCCTTTCCAACAAGTGCTGTTTGTAAAAGCAAGGCCCATTTTTCCTTCGGCCAACCCAGGTTAACTGCTGTATTTTCAAAGTGATGGAAATATTCGTCCACATTCGCTTCCATGAACTTGGGTACCATTTTGACTTGCCTAATCACGTCGAAATCGCCATGGCCTGGTTCTCTTGCCATCTCCGACAGTCTGATCTCCCTCAAACGCACTTCTTGTTCTAGTTTGGCTTTTTCCAACTCTAATCGCATTTGTATTTTGTATCTTTCCAACTCTATTTGTTCCGCAGACAGCTTGGTTGGTTCTCCAGGTATTCTTTCTAACATCGCTGATTTGAATATCTGTTCGTCTATCATATGTTCGACTATTATTCGAATTATCTTTTCCTTTCTCATCGCCTTTTTGGTCTCTAACTCAAATTTTTCTCCTACTTCCAATAGAATGCTCTTCCTCATCACCTCTAATTTTTCAAGTGACGGTTCCTTCAAAAAATCTTCCATTTCATCCATTTTGATTCGTTTGTATTTAGGTTAATCCGCCTAATCGTTCCGATGATTCTTTCTTTAAAATTTGCTGCTGAGCCCCCACTATGGTTTTTCGTAAGCAAGTCTCGCTGTCTATGCTTTTGAACAAATGAATTTTTCCAAACTGCTGAATTTCGGTGACCGTATCGTTTTTCTTTTCCAAGAAAAATTTTCATGTGTTCTTCCGATGATTAGTTGTGTAGTTCTTCTTTCTTACGAGGTTTTCAGTTTATCACACACAAAAAGTATTCATCATATGAGTTCATGCTTGGTCGTATGTATACGTATATATATATATATATATATATATATATATATATATATATATATATATATATATTTTTAACAAATCCCGGACGAGCCCCCATGTGACGTTCTCCTTCTGGGCTTTATTTTTATTTCTCAACGTGATGCCTTTTGAGAAATATGTCCCAGCCGGTAAGAGGAGAAATTACCTGGAGCGACACGCCAATCGCTTATTTCGTACTGTCTCCTCACTGCAGATGAATCTTCCAGGGCGGGGTATGAGGCTATCCTGCTTTCCATCCACTCGAAATAAGCGATTATGGGCTTAGGTATGCGAAAGAATCGGTTCTATTTTTTTTTTTTTTTTATCCTTTGTAAAAGAACAAACGAAACAATTCTTTTTATTTTTTCTTTTTTTTTTTTTCATTTCAACAATAACAAATAAAAAGAAGAGACAACGAACATTTATGGAAAATCAATCTTTTGTGTACCTCAGTCAGGATGCATTCGTATTCCTAGTGTAAGGGATAAGGAAATGTCAATTAGTCACTTTTCGGCTTGTTGGCACTTTATCCCTTCCTTTTCTCCCCCCCTTTTGGCTTTTTTTTTTTTATTATTATAAACTTTTGCCTGCAATGCAAGGGGTATAACTTCTTTTCCCCCCTGTCTTCTTTTTTTTTTTTTTTTTTTTTTTTTTTTTTTTTTTTTTTTTTTTTTTTTTTTTTTTTTTTACAAAAATGATGACAAAAAAAAAAAAATGGCGATGGCACCTTCACGTTTTTGTTAAGGCTTTGACAGTTCTCAGAGCATGAAGATATTCATTCAAATTTCATGACGGTTCTCCGAATATTACCACTTAGGTTCGCAAATCTTTCCAATAGACAGAGGAATGCATGTCTCACAACCACAATCCAAAAACATTAATTTACAAAAATGAAAAGGGAGACCAACCTCACTGTTGTATGATTTCTTTTTCTCCTTCCTTTTGTATTTTCTCTTTTTTTTTTTTTTTTTTTTTTTTATCTCTTCAATTGAGATCCAAGCTTTGCCGTGCTATTAACATCAATTTCTTTTCTGTTGATGTTCTGCATGGATTGTTTTTTTTTTGTTTTTTTTTTTTGTTGTGCTTTCTTCAATTCACGTTAGGTGCAACTCTGTTATATTCTTCTATCTTTTTCCAAGTATCAGGGTTTTTGTGTGGGCGATCTTCACTCCGGCAGATCCTGACAGCAACTGAATTTCTTTCCCCACTTGTGACCTTTGGTCACTTACTGGCCCGGAAGTTCCCTTCGTCTCTATATCCTGGAATTTGGGTTGTCACCTTTGGTGTACTGTCCAATTTCGGCGCCAAAATCTTCCTCCATTCTATTTTTAACTTGCCCGTGCCGCTGTTTCCAGGCACCCTCATCATCATCATTGTCTCTGCTATGGTCATGTATAATTTCAATTTCTTTTACTGACGACCTAAAATCATCACAATATACAGGAATACGATATGGGAATACGGAGTGTTAGAGAAAAACAACAATAACAGCAAATTGTAATATGGGCTCTGATAAAAAATGGTTACTGAGACATTAGGTTTACAAATCCCAAAAATTCATACATTGATGTCCCTAAGAATGGCCCAGTGGATAAAAGCATTGACATAATCCAGTGACTTGACCCAAATGAACAAAAACTTGAAGAATTGAGTTACTAAAAGGAAATGACTGAAACTGAGATATCTGGAAGAGGCATGGAACTAGAACAATCTACTCTAGTGAATGAAATAATTCTTTTAAAATTCCAATCACCTGAAATAGGCTGGAGCATACAATGGACAGAACATTGTGAATACAACAACGAAAATGAGGACAATTGTCCAAACAATGTAAATACTGTATTATAACTGAAACATTATGATATATATATTAATTCTCAACAAAAATTCTCTTTGTTCTTAGGCCAGGAAAATTAGTTACTTCCCATTTTTGGAAGATTAATCACTTTCCACTTCGGGGTTCCTCTTTCGTCCATGAGGGAAGGTCAGAGGAAAGTTATCCTCCTAGACTCTTCCTCTCTCACATTGGTATCTCAACTTTTAACTGGGTGGTCATGTTTACCTGATAATTAAATTCTTTATTTTTCTCATGTCTTAAAATTCTCTTATCACCAGATGCCTATTTTCGACGACACTGTGTCTGACGTCAACAGTTTGAAAAAAGTAATAACACTTTCATACACAATTTCCTTTCTCATGCCAAGATTTGTACATACACCAGATGGCTTCCCTCGCTGGAATCAGGAATTAAAGTTAAATGATATCTCCGAAAGATTTCAGCTTGAGACCACCCTAGAGAATAGCTATTCTCTAGAGTGGTCTCAAGCTGAAATTTTTTCATGGCCGCATGCATCAGCCGACTTTGTTTAGCTTTCAGAATTCTGTTTTGTTTGACACGTCACTCCCTTATCGTGACATTAATTAATTTGACAGAATGACAGTCTTGCTCCTTCTTACTGATTTTCTGTCTTTTGCGTAAAGTATCTTCCTTTTGTAAATAAAATAAATTCTTCTTTTTTTTTTTTTTAATGTCGCTCAGTCTATCTTACGGTATAGCTCTTTCTTGCCTTAAGTATTTCCCGTTTTTAATTTCTATGGTTAATTAGTTAGCCAATTACCATAGCTAAATAGTGTCACTATATATATATTCATTCAAATATGCTTTATTAAATTTGGCCAACAAGTTTTGTTTGTGTGAATTTTTCTATTCAGTGTCCGAGTTGCCATAAAACTGAATCAAAGGCATAAAGAAGAAATGGTCCAAAGTTAATATTTTTGGTTTGAGTGTAACAGCATGAGAATGACACTCCACCTGCTGAGATATGTTACTTTCCCTGTTTCAAGAAGGCTCGATGTAGCCAGTGAATTAAGTGATAAAAGATCCTGTTCTGTGATGTGGGGTCAAGAAATAACTAAAAGAAAAGTTGTCTATTAAATCTGAATGAGGAGTAGAATAAATTGAAAAAAAAAAGCACAACAAAAACAATTACAATTGTTAATTAGCTGCTATAAATGAAATCAGCTGGGTATAGATATAAGGCCATGGCGGAGGTTGAACCAATAGATAATTTAGCAGTGAATGGTTTAATACATTTCTAGTAAATTATACTGTTCGGCCTTACTTTTGCCTAAGTGGGTTAGCTGGACAGATGTGTCTGGATAGCTTCAACGTTATTGTTGAAATTTTTAAATGAGGAATTATCATTATTATATGCTTTGTTATTCAGACTAGCATGCTTATCTTGGTTGTTATATTCATAGAGCTTTTGCTATTGTACACTCTAGTCTTTTCTGTTGTTTGTCATACTTGATTTACTTAGAATTTTCAATGGAAACTATTCATTTATGATGTATATTGTTCTCATTCTGCTTTCCATGCTCAAAGGATATTTCATATCACCAGTCTGACTTGTCTGTTTCTTCCATTGAACCTGAGTATGTGACTTTTCCACATTATCCAACCCATGACTGAATTTCCACAACTGCTAGGAAATGAAGATGTTTTAATCAATACTTTAATCCACTAGGCCATTGTTCTGGATACATGTATTATAAATAGTTCTGTAACACCTATCCTGACCCCACTAGATCAAAGTACTCTACAAGACCAGCTGTTGGTGCTGTAAATCAAAGTCTCCCATTCACAATGTCGATTCGATTCCACTTTCCAGCCACATTGTGATTTTTGATCCTGGAGAGCGATTAACAAATTGTAGATTCCCAAAGATTCAGTTAGTCTACCTGCAATTTCATTGGAGCGAGAATCGGGCCAAACAAAAAAAAAATCAAACATGAACAAGTCAATTCAAGTCCAAAGAAAAATTTATGTATATAAGGAAGAAATTGGTACAACAGAATAATGCTTCCTTTACAAGAAAGTAGCGTATATGCAATAAAGTCCAGGAGAAAAAAAATATTGCAAATAATTCTGAAAGGAGATAAGTGGATTTCGGGTTCACCCTTTTTGTTCTTAGTAGTGCTATAATTAATTCACTCAGCAAGTGGACGCTTTCACTCCCACTGCTTATCTCTCTTTCTCTCATTGACTGCTACTTCGATTCAGCTGTCTCTCAACTGACTGACTCATTACAGCAACATCTAGTGGACATGTTGAGTGGTGGCAGTGAAGACGGTAGCGGTAGTAGTCCTTTGCATGATGGCCGCTCCATAATTCTGTCATTATGGTGACTAGGTTATGACAGTAGCACCTTGTATGATTGTTGGCGGCCAAAACTGTTTGTCAACTCACTTCACCCAACTCCAAACTTCGACTGTTTGTTTCTGCACAAACTCACTTAAATAAATGCATGTTAGCGGCAAAAACTTAGATTACAACCTGATTACGAACCTCTCTCCCTCATGATTATACGAGCAGTCCTTTTTTCCCAATTGGTATTCCATAGTTCATATAAACACTATTGTTTTGATGTTATATCAATAAATCTGATGAAGCAAACAAGCTTTATCTTTCCCATCTATAAACAAAATTCTATTTTACTATAATCATTATTTCAAGGGTGACTTTTGCTTTCCACCACAGTTCATTGTTGATATCTGGGCAATTCTAAATGTAATTAAGTAGATACCTCCAAAAAAGCAATACCTAAGGTTTAAAATGAATCTTAAAAAATGAAAATTTTTCTTGAAGCTTTTATTTTAGTTTTAATTTCAAGCTAATAGATTAAATTTAATTTTTCCAATAAGCAAAATACTTTGCTCTATTTCAAACCAAATTTAAATTCATTGAATTTTTTTTTTTTTTTTTTTTAATGATTACAAGGGTTGGCTCAACGTTACTCATGAAATGTGACTAAATGAGATTTATTTTTCAAATTAGTCCTCCTTGCAGAAGTCTTCATGCCAATTTCATTGTGCAGAATATTCTCATCTCTCTCACAGGATATGCTAATAGCATTGGCTACTTGATTTATTGTCAATCGCTTATCATCCATCACCATGTGAATAACAGTCAATGTTTTCCTCTGTGGTAGCAGTTGCTTGATGTTCAAACTTTTGGTCATTTTCAAGACCCTCCCTTCCACTCCCAAATTCAGCTGCCCACATTTGTGCCGTTGATGAAACTGTAATGTCATTCCTCAATGTTGCAACTATATCAGCATGAATGTCCGAAACTGTAGGTACTTGATAACCCTATGATGCCAAATTTTGTCCATTTCAAAGAGAAGTCACTACGGGTTGCTTTAAATGTCTTTGAACAGTAAGATTTTGATTTACCTGGAAATTTAATGCATGCAAGCTTTCATAGCTCTATCATTTTCTTCATAGACAGCCTATGAATTTTTCATCCCACTCTTGTATTAGTAAAATCTATAAAATCATCCGTATTAACAAATATCAATACAATGTAATTCTCTTTATTAAAAAAATCTTTCAAAAATAAAATATTTTTCTGAAACTTTATTTAAGAAAAATTATCTGATTTAAATCAGTTTAAAATTAATCTGAATTGTAACAAATATTACATGTAGTTTAAAATATTGTAGAAATGCATCTTTTTAGTACAAAGTTGGTGTTTTTATTAGGTGTTGACAGATCTATCAACAGTCTGATGTTTGGGAAGTTAAGTAAGGGGTTCATAACTAAAAATTACTTGACAAATACATGAACACCTTTTTTATTTAATTACCAAGTAATCTTAAATTTAGGAAAATATTCTAAATCTAATATTTTATTGAATTTCTATTTTATCCTTAGTTATAAAAACACTTGTGGAAATGTTAGAAGAGTTGTGAGTTCATTACATGGCTACTACACTGGTGAACAAAAACTTGGTCAGGTTGAGTTAAAGGATGATAACTGAGATATCTGAGAGAGACATGGCATATGGAACTAAAACAATCTACCCTGGTGGACAAAATTGGTAATTTTCTAACATTTCATCAAGTGTTTTTATAACTAATATAAACATCAAGTGATCTCAAAAAGAATTTCTTGAAATTTCATAAAAATTAAATGAAGGTGGTAAGTTAAATGTGCAAAAAAAAATAAATTTTTACAAAGATTTTCTAAAAAAAAAAAAAAAAAAAAAATGTTTAAAAAATAATTTTATTTATTTTTGAATAAGTCCTGAAAAATTTCATTAAAATCTGACAATCTGATTTTTGCAAGAATTTCCAAATCTGTTTTTCACTGCAAAAAAGACACTCAAATTTCCCATACAAATTTATGGGTCTGTGTTGATATCAGAAAAATAAGATTTTTAACCAAAATTTCCAATGTTTTAAAAAGGAAAAAAAATCAATTTTTGCATAAAAAAAATGCTTTGATCTTTCATCTTTATAACAACACAAATGTTTTGAAGATAAAGTGTTTTTACTGTTTTGTGCATATTTTTTTTCTTTTTCTTTTTTTCATCATTTAGCAAATTTTTGGAGGTACCTATGATTAAGTGAAAACGATGCTGAAATGCTTTTTAGGTTGTTCCTGGTTTTATTGGAACCACTGCCGGTAGTTATGTGATCAATTCTTTAATGAACAGTGACTTTTAATCAACACACACAATATGTCCCAAATATACATGAATGTAAAGCAGACAATTTTTCTCTCTTCCATGTTCCATGGTTTGCTAGGTCTGTTAGAAATATATTGGGTTGCTTCAAGACTCTGCAAAGCCTATTAATATTTCAATAGATTTTTGCTCCCTCTCCTTCAAAGTATATACCATAAATAAAACTTGTTGGAAATATAATGTTGAATGCAGCAGTTTTGTTGTATTTCAAAATAAATCCTAAAAATCTTTTTGTGTATATAATCCTTACTCAACCTGAACCACTGAAGGATGTTTTGATTAAAGTTGAGACTTCATTGTTTGATAAATCAGAATACAGCTTAAATCAATTTAATTTCAATCTACTACTCGCAGCACATGGAATAGCATGTAAGTTTCATGACTCTAAGTTCTTCATAAAGATTAAAAACAGTTAAAAGTACTAGAAACAAAAACACTGAACTTTGAACAGTTTTATTATAATTTTCTTAACACAGATACTAACTGGATTATGATCACATCATGTTGAAACACTGGTTCTCCATATGATCACTGAAGTTAAGCAACATTGAGTCTTGTCAATACTTAGTATGGGAATACCAGGTGCTGCAAACTTTGATGTATGGGTGGATAATGGCTCAGAATTGTTAATCAGAGCTGTATTCTAATTCCAGTTGGGTTTGTTATTCTCTTACGTGCAAATACCCTTGGGAAAAGCATAAATCCACCACTTTATCCTCCCATTATGGGTTAATTATTAAGACTTATATTGCTAAAAACCATTATTAAAAAAAAATATATATAAAATTGCATACAAAATATTTAGATTTTGGCATTAAATAACATATGGCACTTGATATGCTGCTAAACAACCAACCAATCACATGCCAAATATAAAAATTTGTGACAAAATTCAAGGTAAACATTCAGTCGATTTTTTAAACATTTGAAAGAATTCTTTTAAGTTATATATGAAATGGTAGGAAATAAGTTTATTTAGTTTAATCAGTGAAGTTTTTTTATCTATTTTTGTAGGTGGAAGAAATTAATAGAATGATGAGCCAGGAACTTGGTTTCCCTGATTCTACACTGTCTTTCTGTCACAATTACAAAGTAAGTGTTTTAACTAATTTAATAACCTGTCAGTGTAGATTAAATTGCAATTTACTGATTTAATTTTAGCTAAGTTTAAAAATATTTTAGAGAGTAATGAAAGAGCAAAACATAGATGATGCAACATGAAAGAAAAAAAAACATATTTGTATCAGTTGAACTTACATTCTAAAAGAAACTTTTAGTAATGTAATATCCTTCCCATTATTAAATTTTACCAAATATGAGAATAGTAACAGCTTTGAAAATTTTGCAATCACACTCTTCCTCAATGTTTGGTGTTTATTTTATATTTGAATATTAACTAAAATTAAAATAATTCATGCTATACTCATGTACTATCCAGAATTATTTGAAATGATTTTGATATTTGCAAAACCTTTGTCTTTCCACTTGTTTCTTAAAACTTGCAGGAATTGTTTTGATATTTTAGGTTTTTCTGTACATTTCTGAGGAAAAACGTGTTGATGGTTGTTGTATTGCTGAATCAATTACAAAGGTTGGAATTGAACATTTTTTTCTTTAAATTTGGGCCTTGTTTTAAATGCATTGTCTCTTAGTGTAACTGTAGTTTTATATCCATTTTGTGGGCGTACGTGTGCATAATTCAGGTTAGACTGGAGTAACTCAACCTTGTCTACCAGCGGTTCAAACTTTGGTGCATATGATGTCTCATCAAAACACTTCCAGGTTGAAACACAATCATGAAAGGAGTATATGTCCATCTGCTGTCCTTTTTTGGTGATGAAACATTCTCTTGTGGTGGTGTTTCATTATTAGCTGTACACAGCATGCTCCGGGTGCAATGAAGAGCCTGGAGACCTTGCAAACAAAGATATAGTTTGTCAAATTATCCCATTGTAATGTTCTACAAGACCATTCTCATGCAGGTTATAAATAGTTGAATGACTCTTAGCCACACCTTGCAATGTTCAAAAATGTGGTGAGTTCTTTAGAAAGAAATGAATGTCCTCTGTCAGAATAAATATACGGCGTTATTCCAAATAGGCAGAAAATATTTTGCAAACAGTCAATAACTGTTTAAGAGGTCAAGTCCTTTCGGGGAAATGCAAATGGAAATCTGCTAAAATCGTCAACTACAGTTAATATATTCCAATTTTTTATTATTTGTTTGGGGGGGGGGGTGTTAAAGTCAATGTTAAGTTTCTGAAGGGGCAGCATAGCCTTTATTACGTGAATTTCATCCTTGAAATAAAAGACAGGTTTTTGTCATTCTTTTTATGTCTTCCATTGAATAAGGATGATTACTTTGTACAAAATGGACCATATGTGTTATTCCAGGGTGACACAAGGAATCATGAATCTCTGCTAATTTGTTCAGATTAGTGGCTGCGCAGTGTGATCTAGATAATGTATAGTTTTGCTTCCCTGAAAGATAAATGATATAAGAATAGCACGAAAGTTTGAGTTGTCATCTTGCAATCTTTTCATTTTTTATTTTTACTGCTCTTCTGTCGGACATAAATGATACAGATTTTTGATCCATTATTAGTTGAAAATGCTTTCTCAGCAAATAATGTTGCCACTGATGCAAAGACTACAATAGTGTATGCCTTTTTTCAATAGATGAATGTTTACGTTCAGTGACTGTTAATGTCCTAGAAAAAAGGCTATGGGTTTGCCATTTTGGCTGAGTTTTGTAGCAATAGCTTGTTCTGTGGCGTCAGTTTCAACAACAAAAGGTATATTATTTTCAATGGTAAAGACAACAGCGTTTACGAAATCTTAATATTTTTAAAAGTATCAACAGCAGATTGTTCTAGTGGAAATTTTCAAATTATTACTAGTGGATGTATTTTCGGTGAAAATTGGTATGGGTAATGGGGAAAGAAACTGATTGCACGGCATAAAGAAGCTTTGTTAGTTGGAACAGATAAATTTAGGAGGGGTTGCAAACATTCTTGATCAGGTTTTACCATACCACCTGAAATGGTATAATCCAGAAGGTTGTTTTTATCCCTAATTATTTGGTCAATAACCCTTTAAAAAACCACAACCCCATTTTTTAACCCTGAAAGGGGCTCAACAGAACTGATAAAGTACTGCCATTTGCTTCAAAAGCTGTAAAAGTTTTATCTTGTTCTTTTATCCAGATTTGGTGGTAGACGTTGCACAGACCAACCAAACTAAACACTTGGACCTTAAGATATCTTTTCTATTAAATCATTGATGTTAGATAGATGATAAGCATCTAAAATAGTAACTCTATTAATGGTTTGAGAATAGTTGACCACTAAGCATTTCTTGTGATTTTAACCATCAGTAACCAAGGAGAGAAACTAGGTTCCACAATCCCTTTGTCTAAGAAGAGGTTGATTCTTTAACATGTTTGTAAGTAGCCAAGGGCAGAAAGTTAGTAAGTACATGTAATCTGGTTGTACCTTCAGAGTTGATAGTTAAAGTTACTGAAAGCTTTAAACCAATGGCGCCATTCGTCTGCAGCATCACTCACATTAGGGTTCACCTCAAAACAACAGTGTTTTAGATATCTTTCCATAGTTTGTTAAATAAATTGTGAGCTAAGAAGAAAGCATTTAACTTTATTCAACATAGAACGTAGCTAAGTTGTTAATGGAACTCTTCTAAGATAAAGACTACACCTTTTTATAGGTTGTGTTAGGAGTAGTGGCAGTGAGAGTAGAATAGTAGTCACTATGATATATATTTCCAATAAGAGATAATTAAATTAAAATTTGATTTATTATGTCTGGTACATTTTAATTTGGAAGAATTTTCAATTAACAAAAATTTTTATTCATTCAAATTTTGTGAACTACTTCCTTTTTATGTGTTGAAAATAAAGAATTGATTATATATATAACATCATTTTGCTTGGTATTCTAAGTAGAATTATTACCTAATATCATTTGTGGTTTTAAGTCCTAAGAACTTGTAAAACACCAATCCATTCTGAGTATATAAAAGTTTTTTTTTTTTTTTTTTTTTTTAGGGTTATCGTGTGATTCCCTGTAATTCAACAGCTGTGTGTGTTGGACGACGTCCCTGGTGTTGTCAAGCTGAACCTGAGCCTGCAGCTATAGGAATTAGCAAGATCTGGGTTTATGGCCCAAGTAGGAGGAAGGGTGTAGCCAGCAAAATGCTTGATTGTGTTCGGTTTGTGAAAATTTTCTTCAAATCTAAAATGATTCAATTATTGTTTTACATTAATAATTTGTTTAAAATATAGACAATAAGATAAATACATAAGATAGCTTCAACCATCGACCTTGTGAACATATTGTGAGATATTGTTGAATCTGAACTAACATTGAAATACTTAATGCATTTGTTAATTAACATGTACACAAGATGTAAACTGTTAGATTTGTAAGGTTTTGCTTAAAAAATCAGTTTTTACATACTCTTGGTTTGTGTATGTAAGTGAATCACTCTATGAGTGGGTGCTAAAAAGTTCTCATCTTGACTAAGAAGGGGTTCCAAAAACAAAATCTAATTAATCATTTTGAGAAGTGGGTTGAACTGGAAACTTTAGCACACAACATGGCTTAAAACTGGATTCAAAAGGAATACTTTATCTTTCCACAAAATTAAAGATAATAATATAAATATTTCAGCTCCTTTTGTCTTCAGTAATTCAGTATAGATTTAGAATTTTTATTACATAGTTTATTTCAATTACTGATATGATTTGCTTTTCAAGTGGACAATAGAATTTTATATAGAGGAAATGCTTTTTTGTGGTCACTTTGAGACAGCTTTTTTTACATAACAATAACCAGCTGATAACATTAAGTGAAGGAAAATAGAAAAGATTGGAACAAATAACATTTGTTGTAAAGAACTTTATAAAAAAATATGAAATTTATTAATTTTAAATTATTGCTTTTTTAGTTCATTAACTGCAGCAGAAATTTGTCATTTGTGATTGAATCAATGAACTACCATGACAGAAATAGGCTAGGAATTATTCCTTTATATTTTTAGATTACTATTCTTTTTAACCATTGAAATTTTCTTTTTCATTAACTATAAACAGGTTTGGGATAACTGAAGTAATGATATTAGTCTTTCAGATTTAATTGTATTGAGAATAAAATTTGTATAAATCTTTCTCTCCAGCTTGTCAGTTAGGGCTGTAGAATATACCATCTGAGATCACCTATTCACTGATGGTGGTGCCCTTTAATATCTGAGGACAGGTTCCTGGTGGTTGTCGGGCAACATTGAAAATCCAATTACACTACTGTGGCTCTTAGTTGGCTAGACAAGCAGTTGGAGAGGCCTGATTCAATTAATTGGCTAGTCATTTAAAGCCCTCAGTCGGGTTCGTTAAAATCTTTCCACTGCCCTCTCCTATCAAAACTAAAATGAGCCAGAAGGTGGTGGCTGTAGGGTCAATTGTATCGAGGCAAAAGACTTTGACAATCCTGACTAGTTCACTGAGCAACTACATACATGGGTGTAGAAACTCATGACATACATGTACCTAAAACTCTCTCTCTCTCTCTCAATATGAGTATATTAACTGTAGCTCTATCATGCCAGGGTGAGTGGGTTTCCCTTGTTGGACTCTGTTGTGGGAGGTAGCACTGTTATGGAAGCTTTAAAATCAATTTCATTGTCCCTCACTAATATACCAAATGACTTTACCCAAAGACAATAACACCGAAAAAACATCTGCTCCTTTTTCAAGCCTTACAGTCCTGGAATCTATAGAAGAAAAAAAACTTGTTATAAAGCTGTTCCATTTTAGTGATAAAAAAAGCTTCTTTCAATTAATGACACCAGAATCTGAAAAAATAACACTTTAATTGTGGAAGTTGCAAAAAGGAGTTACACAGAGCTGCTTTTAAAAATGACCACTCTCAATTTGAAAATCAAGGCATACTCGCATATATTCCTCAACACACCCAGAAAAAATTCAGAACTGACTGGTTGCATGCTGGAAGGAATTAAAAATAACCTAAAAGGCCAAAAAATATCAGAAGTCAAAAGAATTTCAATAGTAGAAAAAAAAAAAAAGTGGTCAAATTATAAAAACCAACACTTAAAATACTTTGAAAAACTCTCACACAGACTCAAAATTGGCTACATGATAATGAATATCAATACATACTCAACCCACTTTGACGACATATCTATCAGAAATTTCAGAATTATGAAACATGGTGCAAAAGAACCTAGTATGCAAACAGTGTGGAGTGGATGTTTCTGACCATGTGGAATCTACATGTGGAAGTGTGAACTGCAATGGTCTTTTGTAGATTGGAAATGGGAGAAAGAAATATTGAAAATAAAACATACTCAGGGTATCTCTTTCACAGAGGTATGAAAGATTGAGGAGGCCATTTTCCCATCTTGGTCCTATTCCACCATAAAAATGCCAACACCAAGAATGCCAAAAGTGTAATCAAAATATTGACTATGAAAAATTAAACCAGAAGAAATGACAGCTCTTCTGAAAGATTTACAGGCTCTTATAAAACAAATTGAACAAACCTTCTAACTGGAAATTTTCCCTATAGTAAATTTCATCCAAAAAGAGTAAATGATGCCATCATCAACATTCTAATCAGGAGAGCCTCCTCAAGATACCCCAAAATCCCCTAAACAGATCATCAAAGTCCCCAAATTAAATACCAACCCAAAACTGATTAGAAGCCCTAGAAGCAGAAGAACCAAAAAAAGAAAAAAAACATACCAATCACGACACAAAAAACTGAGAAACAAAGGAAAAATCAACCCATAGACAAGATCATATGTTCAGTCAGAAGTAAAAGAATTCACAAACCAGAAACGGACTAAACAAACATCTACCATAAACTAAAACACCTTAAGAGAAGTTGTTAATTACCTCATTTAGCCCTGCCATTAAAAGTCGGCAAGAGACCTTCCTAAAAAATAAAGACACCATAAATATAAAAAAAATTACAAAAAATATAATTACAAACAGGACCTCTGGAAGCATATCAATCCTAATCAGAAACAGTGTAGCTTAGAGTAAAATAAACATCCACACCAATGTTTAAGCAATAGCTGCCAAAATAATAAGATAAATATCTGTTCAGTTTACATTCTACCAAATGGCCCTATCAGTGAAACTAACCAACCTAATCCAACAAATACCAAAGCTGCTTATTTTAATGTGTGATTTTAACAACCACAACATTATTTGGATTCAAGTATACAAACCAAAGAGGAAAAAAATGGAAAACATTGATTCAGAAGCCACCCATTCTCTTACCAAACTCCAAGTAGGTCTTGCAGCTTGTTAGACCAGAAGCATCTCTTACATATTGTGGTCTTCTATTAGTATAAGCAGGGAGATTGTGCCTATCACCAGCTTGCTAGTCCTGTTGTATAGCTTACAGCACCTGTAAAAACAGCAATTGTAAGTGGACTTGAGCTTGCTCACAGAATCAGTTGTGACCAGATTGCTTCTGGCCACTGAAAAGGAACCTGAATAGACACTGACCAAACGCACTCTAGCTGCCAGGTGTAAAGTGTGTGTGGACAGTCGTACATGGTTCTGTTGTGCCTAGCAAGCTAAATATCGGTACACATTTTTGTCGGCTGGTCTATCTCACACTTGTTGAAATGGATCAGTTTTTTGTGTTTTGTTTGTTTTTTTTATATGGTAATTGCTTAGTGTTTTGTTGTGTCTCCCATCATCTACACATCTAGGTAGCAAAATGGTGAGTTGAGTACTTTTGAGTCTCTGGTTTGTTTTTTTTTTTTTTCACTTCTCTTCAATTCTCTCCTCATTGTAGTAGCCTGTTCTTGCACCTCATAGCAAAAATCCTGTTCCTTTTGTATCTGTATGTCTACTCTGTCCACAGAATGCCTGAGTGCTTGTCTTTGAGCAAAAGATTTTTTTAGCATATCTTGTCCTGAGATCTTTCGGTGACTCTTGAAGCCAAATTGGTTTTATAAGCAATCTCTCCTGGGCATCCCATTTTAACACATACACACATGTGTGCAAGATTGTCACCATCATCTGGATTAACCCCTTATCTATCATCCCAAAAAACACATGGCTCCAGCAAAAACATTCCTCCAACTTTTGCTGAGAATTACCTTATGCCTTAGCATCATAGTATTAAGAATTTATCCCTTTTGGATCACATTTCAGCTTGGAAATCCAAGCAAATATTTTTACTTCTTAGGGAAAGAAGACCACCTCTGAGAAATTCATAAGTTAATGACTTTTCATCAAATTTGTTCAGGGTTCAACTCTCTTTGATTCCCACATCAACTTCATTTTCTAAATTTGATGTAATTTTAATTCTCCATTTACTGTTTTCCTCCTAATTATTCAAGATATTCCTTGGGATTGTTTTCATGATTTATTTCTAATCATCTCAAATCACCATTTTGCATTCTCATGCAACTAAACGTCAAACTAGAGCCAGTACCCTGTTACACCAGGTATTCCCCAGTGGTCATCACTGATCTGAGTACTGACCAGATTCAATATTGCTTAACTTTGGTAACTGGATGAGAACTGGTGTTTCAACACAGAGCTGTAAGCAATACCGATGCCAATCTATAAAAAAAAACTTCCATCCTGGTTGTCATTTTATATTTTGAGTAGATTTTTTTTTCTAATATAGAAGAAAATAAAAAAGAAAAAAAACTTGTATTGGAATTTTAAAAAAGGCAAACAGGATGGAATTTAAAAAACTGTAATCAAAAACTCATACGAAACAGCTCCTCCAAATATCCATTTCTCAAAAAACATAGCAGCAGAAAGCACAATCTCAAACAAACAAAACAGTCCCTGGTTCAATGAAGATTGTAAAGAAGCCATCAAAAAATGCAGAGAAACTCTATGAAAATTTAGCAAACAACCCACAGCTTCTAGAAAATAAAAGTAAACTTCCAATCAAATAATTCTGAAGAATAAACTAAAACTCAATCAAACCTTTCACAACACAGTTGTTGGACTTGATGAAATTCATTATGAATTTCTAAAACAGTTACCAAACAAATCACTAAACTACCTGTTAAGTGCCTTCAATAACATGGATAAATGAAAGTATCCCAGATATATGGAAACAATAATTCCTATTCCCAAATCAGTTGGAAACAACCCTGACTTGAAAAAACTGAAAAGATAACTTACACCCCCCAAGATCATTGACCAATTGTGCTAACAAGCTGTCTTTGCAAAACCCTAGAAAGAATGATGAGTAAAAGAGCAATTTAATTTTTGGAAATCAACAATAACAGACTTTCAATGTGGTTTCTGAAGCTGAGATGCCAGATTAGGACTAACAATGTTGTAGATTCTTTGGATTTTATCAAATATCTCTAAATACATAAAAGCACCAACCAGATGTGCCAACAACATTCTATGCATGGGTTAGACGTATAAATGTGTAAGATAGATTCTGGTGAGAAAAGTTGTATTGCGCAACAGTGAACTAAATTTCCTAGCAACAGACCTTATCTATTGATTCCATATAATCTTTCCACTTCATGTCAGCAGAAAATGTTCGCCCATCAAACTGATCAGACTTACTGTCAAGACAAATAAGTAAATAGCTGTGTCATCAGTATAGATACCGAGTTGAGAACTGATGAAGGTCGTTGATGAAAATTAGGAAAAACATAGTTCCAAGGATAGACAACATCCATTTGTGATTTAATAAAGATTGAATCCATTCAAATATTTGTCCAGAAATACCATAACCTTTCGACTTGTGAAGAACAGCATGCTAAACCCTATTTAAAGCAACATCCCAAACTACACCGTTCTTATCTAAAGCTTGATAATCTTTCAGCAATAATCATTAATACATTAGCAGTTGATTAGAGAAGTGAAAACCATATTACTTCTGGAAAAAACTTGTGTGATGAGATGCTTAACCAATTCAGAGTTGATTAGAGACTCTAGTACTTTGCCAAAAAGATGTAGAAGGATCAGATGGTTCACCGGAGTTCTTAAAGACTGGAACTACAAAAGAGGATTTCCAACAAGAAGAAAAGCTGAAAGCAGCAAGTTATTTATTGTAGAGTTCAGGAGTACATTTCTTAAGGATTCTTGCAGAGATACCATCGAATCCACATGCTTTGTGGAGATCCAGTTTAGAGATGATAGAATATAATATGGACTATATCTAAATCACTTAAGAGACTTGTTTCTAATGGAAAGTTGAGCAAAGATACTCCAGATGAGTCAAGAGTAGAATTAGAAGAGAATTTACAAGCAAAGCAATCTCCTTTATCAGCAGATGCTAAGGTCTCCAATTGAGTGAAAAGTAGTGAGATAGAATATTTGTTTGTATTTAACACACTATTACAGAGCTGCTAGTAGTCACGAGAACCAAACTTGCTATATGAAGCCTCATTCTGTCAGCAAATAAAGACTTAGACTGTTTAAGGACACAAAGAGGTGCTTGTTATGATTGAAACTATCATATAGCAGCTGAAGATGACAGCATGAACCTAGGAGAGATTGTGGTTTCACCTGGTATATCTGAAAAGGTACAAAAGCATTGATGTCGGCTTTAATCCAAGAAGGAACCTCAGTGATTGGAAGATTAAAAATATCAGTCCAAGGGTTGTCTTGCATAAAGTCACAAAATTTAATGAAATGCAACTGAGAAAATGCAAACAGAAATGCCATTTGTTGACAGATGCAAATATATGGTATAAGGTACCTCTAATGGGTACATTTTTATACCAAGTTTAGGATAGTATGTTCTGTTTTTGTCCCACTGTCAAGTTGCACTTATAGCTGTATTGTTTTTTGTTTCATTTTTTATTGATATACTACTGAAAAACAAATTAGTTTCATCTGTTGTATTTATAAATCCTAGCATAAAGTTGCAAGGCATTAAATGAAACTTATATGAGCAGTCAAATTTTCCTTTCTGTGTCATTTTTTTTTTTTCATTTATGGCTGGTCTGATCTAATAATTATTAATTCCATTAGTATTAACCTACTTTTATTTCAATACTACCTATATGACATTACATTTATAATATATAATTTTCTGACAGACTTTGAATGGTCATAACATGGTTGCTAATTGAGCTACCAAGATAAATTTGGTACCATTTTGTTTTCTATGTCTACATTAAAAGTTTAGATATATTGAAAATAAAATTTTATTTTGGGATACCTATTTAAAGTAACCATATCAGACTAGTACACTGCCCAAAGTTCAATATATTTGAAAATTTTCTTTTAATTTGACAATGTAACTTGTGTATACTTTGCTGAAGCTGTATAAGACTCTGAAAATGTTTAAATTAAGTTTATGCAACATTTAAAAACACTTCATAAATTTATTTCTACCATTGAATATTGGCCTAAATAAGGATATAATTGTTGAGTGTCAACAATTCTAACTACAGAATTTGAGTAAATTTTTCAAGTTATTATCAACTTCTTTTTTTATCCTTCTCAACGTAACATAAAATTTTTTTCATTTGGGATACTTAAACAAATAAAATTCAAAAGAAAATTCATGTTTTTTTATTTTAGAGTCAGTTTATACTGAATTTTTTTTCCTTACACATTTTGGTTTATATAGAAGGAAAAGTAGCATTAAACTTGTGTAATCGCCAGACACTGCTTACCATTGGAAAAATTAAATGGGCAAATGGATGTTAAAATTAAACCATTTAAAATGTGTACATTTTTATTAATTTTTTTTTTTTAATTTGCATGTGGTGATGGTTAGGTAATATTATGAACATTTTTCCCTTTTCTGGCTTTGAAACGGTTAAGAAAAATTTAAAAAAACACTAATTTTAAAAAGTTTTCCTCTCTTCTCAATTTTATGCAATTATTTTTCAGATATTGGTTTGAATATGGTGTTCCTGTTGAACAAAGCAAATTAGCTTTCTCTGACCCCACTCCTGATGGAATGCAGATGGCTAGAAAGTATACAGGGACCCCGGCTTTTTTGGTTTATAAATGTCAACTACAATAGTTGCTGCATCAAGAAAAACTTCACAAAGACTTTTGTTTTCAGGGCTTATGTTAAATCTAATAAAATTTAAAGACAACTTGCATGTCTGCTAGGTATTTTAGATTGAAAAACCACTCAAATAGATAATAAAATATACATGAAACTATTTTTTATGATGTCTTTCATTTTTCAACAATTTAGTCATTTCAGAACAAAATGTAATGTCAAATTTATGATTGTAGGAATTTCTTACAATGGAAGCCTATAGAAAAGATCACTATTCAAAATGCAGCCTATGGGGACAGTTTTGTTATTTAGTACCCTCTTTCTCAAAGTCTATTGTATTTTTTAACTTTTGACAATTCCCTACAGAACTGAACAATTAAATTAAAGACGACTTACTATTTGGTGGCTTATTTAGAATAAAATAACTCCTTGATAATTGAAAAACCTTAGTTATTTTGTAAGTTTCAACAGAAAGCAAATTTAGATTGAATCATACATGAAATAAAACATTTGAAAAAAATATTTTGTCATCAGTTATTTTTATTCCTGAAAAGGTGAATTTACAAATTTTTACAACATTGGAATCCAATGTGGATAGAAATAGTCAGTCATGTCTTTGCTGAAGGCCTTTTGTAGCTGTGATCCGCGAGCAGCTGGGTACCTGTAATGGGTTACTTCTCCATTAGCTAACCAAGCAGCCCACCAGCCAAATGTGCCAACAGTCATAACTGTGTGATTACAACTTGCCAATAAAGCCATATCAACTTCTCTTTCATGACCCTCTACAAAGTAGATATTGGTTCCAGTAAGGTACTTTTTTGACCAACCCATGTCATTTGAACAGACAATATAGAGGATTCGATGGTATCTAGCATTAAAGTACTGCATGGCTTTTCGTATGTAGTCAAGGGAAGCCACATTGTAGCCATAATTCTGAAAGTTACTCTCTAAGATGTCTCCTCGACGAATGTGCACACCTATGTATGTGAGGGCTTTATTTCCTGTTTGTTTTTCATGACTTTTTATGGCTTCATTTAAAATGTTCTGGGATTCTGCTCTTATATCTTCTGGAAACTGAAATATCTGCCGTAATTCTGGTTCTATGTGATTAAAATATCTCCATGATTGGAAATATCCTTTGAGTTGGTAGTTACAATCAGCAGGGAACTGCAGAGTCTCTGTGTCGAATGCATTTGCCCGAACATCTGTTTGTTTAGTAAGGAACCAGCATGCAACATGCGGTAGCACAACAGCTGATAAATTGAATAAGTGGTTCAAGTCATTTTCTTGATCAATCAGAACTGTCATATTCTTCAAGCGTGCAATGCCAAGAGCAGATGCATATTGAAACATTAAGTTGCCTAGTCCACCTGTAAACTCTGGGCAGAGTACATGACTATCTTTACGTACTTTGAATAGGTAAGATATAGTAGACATTACACCAAGTATGTCGATACATTGTAACACTGTGAAGATGACCAGCACCAGGAAAGCAAGCAGGAAGAGTCTGATGGAACGAGCTGAAAAATAACTGGAATGTTGTTAAATGATATGGAAATTAAATTTTACATAAGCATCATTTAGTTCAGATAATATTCATGCCATTTTAGATAATAAAAGTAAAACCAAAGAAATTTGTAATATTAAAATATATATGTACAACATGATATTTCATCCAATATTTTTTATAAGTGATAATAGAAATTTATAGTAGTTAATTTTAGAGATAAGTAACTAATATTTATCATACTGGAAAAATATGAGGTGCTACCCAAATGTTTTAAATAAACTGACCATAAAATTAAACTTAGTCTCTTGAAGTGATAATTTGACAAAAAAAAAACTAAGTTTGGTTAGCACTTCATATTAATGTTTTTATTAATATTTTCAATGATTCATGTTTCCAAAATTGTTATACTGTTAAAGTATATACCCTTGATTTTCAAAGAGTTGAACTGGGATGCTAATTCATTTTTTGTGAAAAATCCATCCAGGTTGTCCTTATTTCAACTACACTTATTAAATCTTCAATGAAATACTTGCACTTAAAGGGTGGAAGGAAATTTCTTGAATAAAGGAGATGGTTGGAATAAGGATGTCAAAGGTAGATTTTTCTCCCCAAAAGAATAGTTGTCTCAGATTGTCTATTTGAAACAAGGGTAATTCTTTCAAACCCCAACACTTGAATTATTGCACTAAATTAAGAACTTGTTTGATGAAATTTAGAAATGAGATATTCTGTAAGGGGTAAAATTATTTTCATGGCACTATCAATTTCATTTAATAAAATTCACTTTTCAAATATTGAAACAATTTTTTTTTGTTTTTATATATATATATATATATATATATATATATATTTTTTGTGTGTGTGTATTTAGCATTTTTTCATTAATGCATGTTTCATTAAATAATATAGACAAGCTTTGTCTATTTTAAGTAAATTCCTTTCCTATTGTTGAATAAGCTTTTTAGCATTATCACTGAAACACGAAAGAAAATCACCATGTTGATACATGTTTTTATTGTTAATCCTGTCTAAGCTTTCAGCTTACATAAGCTATCAGAGATTACAAGTACATTACAATAAATTAAATAATAAATTATATAACAAAGATGGTAATTTTTGTTTTAGAATGGTTATGCAGAAATTCCAACAATGATAGTTTGTTTTGTTTGTATCAAAGTTTGCTATGCAATGATAAATTCGTGCATATGAAACACAGGAAGCAAATATCTCATTGCAGTTCATGACATCACACATGATGTGAGAGTGAAAATGCTTTTAACATAAATATAGTTTTGTGCTTCACTGTAAATGCAAACTAAACTTTTCATTATTGTGAACAAACATCATATAATACAAATTGGTGAGACAATATCTTGAAAATTTATTTTTGTCTGATGACAGGTACATTTACTTTTAACTGACCTAATTCAAATTGTTGCCTTTTAATGGTTTTATTTTATTTTTTGAAGATAAAAGTACCACCCAAATGAAAGAAACAGATTTGTGAAGCTTAAAGAGAAAGTACCGTGAATGACAGAATTTGTCAAATGTTTTTGAAGTTTTGTATCATAAATTTACCGAATAATGTTCTATGATTAGGTAAACCAGTTAGAGTTGATAGTGATCAAATCAAAACATTGAGAATAATCAATGGAACATATTCCTATTTGTGTGTAATTTACTACATTAAATGTCCTGGAAATGTAGTTTTTGAAACACTGACAAATAAAAGTGGATACTTTACAACTATGGAATGCAAGATATTGTGAAAGCAAAATAAACCACCACTAATTGTATCAAAGTTTAGACTGTACAAATTTATGATAGTATTTGAAAGACATCTTGATGACTAGCTGCCCCTGAAAGCAGCAATAAAAAAAAAAAAACTGGAATTAGCAGAAAGGATCAACATACTCTAAAAATAAAACTATTCTGTATGTTTAATATGGTAAATGAGTGAAAACTTCCCAATAAAACTAAAACAATTTTTGTCTCATCATTAATGATGAAGCAAAAATTGTTTAAGTTTTATTGGGAAGTTTTCACTCATTTACCACATTAAACAAATATTGCATTTTCAGAAAGTATTTATTCTTGTCTTTTCAGAATTCACTAATTGAAAAAGAATTTCATTTCCTGAAAAACTGGATCAATTCATTGCTTAGAAAGGTTGGAATTATAAAGTTGCAGAAAAATGGCAGAAGGGCAACAAAATTGTAAATATGTTTTCCAATAAAGTTGATATCAAAAATAACTTTCGGGGTAACCCAATAACATGCAAATATCATCTATAAATACTTGACTAGTTTTAATTATTCCATATGCAGAATTGCTAATGTAAATATAGAATTTAAATAGGAGATAGAGAATGTTGTAACTGATGTTTGTGATAGTTTACAATGATTCATTGCCATATTTCAAGGTCTTTGAGTTGAATATTTATTGTAATTTCTGATTACCACAATTTTTTCATTCACTTATCTGTTGTGGTCATTAAAGTCTCAAACTCTTATTTAATAAAATTAAAATATTTTCCTTCAGCAACCTATATACACAAACATACCAATAAGCTGATGAACTGTGAAAAAATATATGAATATTTAAAATCCAATATTGCTGATTTATTTGAATATAAATGTATTTACATATTAAATATTAATGAAAAATGTCTGTCTCAATAAGAGCTGAAATACTCTCAAGGAAATATTTATCCCTCTGTTTAAGATGTACATGAAAAGTAATATATACCAACTTATAAAGTATTCTAAAATAACTTCTGTATAGAAGTTGATTTTACATTTTTAAGAAATATGTCATACAGGAGATTAGGTTTATGCAAAAGAATTTAAAAAATAAATAGTTTCAACGATCTTAATAAAATTTAAATCACTACTAAGTGCCTAATAGAAGAGGAACTTTTATAGGTAGGAAATTTTCTGACTCAACAAGCTTATGAAGACCACCCTGTTTATTCATTTTACACTTTTTGCCATGGCTCAAACAGGAAACAGTCCTTATTTTGGTGGGTTCAAATTTTTAATTGCATACTTTTATGATTGCAATGCTTAAAAAATAATGTTCCTTGTTATTTAAATTATTTACAAGTGGCTCATTGTCCCCATTGCTTTTACTATCACAACTTTTGGGTTATTGTGCCCTCTGGCTTTCATCACGTATTTGTCAATCTGGATAAACTTCAGAGAAATTCAAACTGATACCCTTATTAAATCTAATGGAGTAGATTGTTCTTGTCTTACTGAGCATGTCTAGGAATATCTCTTCTAGTTGTTATTTAGTACTGCTCAGTTATTGTTCAGATCATTTACGCTGATCCAAGTCTGTATTGGCTTACCCAGTACAGGGCTTGAACTCACAATTACTAAGTCAACAAATTCATGAACCAATCCTTTAATTCACTAGATTATTGTCCTGAGTGTAGCCTTAAACCTAATCTGCTTGCTTGGCTATGATTTCACCACTGTCACTCGTGATGATGAACATATACACGAAATACTTTGAGTATGTTTTAAGAATAGTACCACTAAAACTCACAGTATGGCTGAGATATGTAGATGACACCTTCATACCCTGCCGAACCATGTGAACTCAGTAAGACCTTTGATCAAGTTCATAATGGAAGAAGAAAACAATAATCAACTAGTCTTTTTTGGATGTACTAATAACTTGCATAAAGAATGGGTTCAAGACATTTATATCACAAGCCAACCATCACAGGACAAAATCTTAAATTCATTTCCCACCATCCACAACAACATACAAAAATAATTTGGTGACCCAGACACATACCAACAGGAAATAATCAGTATGAAACATACCCTTCAAAATAACTTTCTTACAAACATAACATCAGCTTCAGCAAGCAGAAACAATGGTCAAGGAGGAGGATCAGAAAACTGCCATAGTCTGTCTCCCTTATGTCAAGGACTTATCAGAAAAGATTTAAAAGATATGCAGTACATGCAACATCAGGACAATATTCACAAGCAGCTTGACTCTATGAAGAAATCTTTACCAAGTCAAGTCTAACACATGAACAAGAACTGTGTGTATTCCACCCCTTGCAGTTGTGGCAAAGGGTATAAAGGTTTGAAACCGTCTGCCTAAAAGCAAGACTGAAGGAACATCAAAAGACCATAAAGGTAAGAGAATGAAAGCAGGCATGGCTAATCATGTATGGAGAGAGAAGTTTAAGTGGATTAAAGCATTGTTTTGTGAATTTGGCAACATCATGATTGTGAGTTCAATCCCTAGGTCAGGCAATGCAAACTTGAACTTGGTGGAAATGGAGTGAACAATAACTGAGCAGTATTAAATAAGAACTATAAATAGAAACTCAACCACAGCTGAGGACTTCTTGAGAAACGTTCTAAATCATTCTCCTCAGTCATAGATGAATATGAGGCCTACTTATCAAGAATTCAAGCAAGCAAATGAAATCGAGGAAATCCCCAAACCCAGACAATATCCCTTTTGAACTGATTAAGCATGGCGGCTTACCTCTGCAAACACCTTCCTTCTGAAGATGTGAGAATTCCAACAAGTTCCAAAACAACTGAAAGATGCAGTAATTATAATGAACTTCAAAAACAGTGACCGAAAAACCTGTGGGAACTATAGAGGAATATAATTACTCTCCATCACTGAAAAATCTTTGCTAGGTTCCTTCTAAATTAGCTCCAGATCATCACCAAAAAGGTCCTTCTAGAAACTCAATGTGGATTCTGTGTCTCTTGCAGTACAATCAACATGATTTTCTATGCAAGGCAACTCCAAGGGAAAAGCAGGGAACAAAAAAAAAACAACCCTTTTTTCTTTGTTTTCTATGACTTAGAAAAGGCCTTTGATAGCATTCCAAGAACTGCCAAACTAAAAGAATGATGCATCTTGGCACCTATATTATTCTTGTATCTGGCTGCAATGCTTAACAAACTTTCTCCAGTCAATCCAGGTGTTGACATCAGATATCAATATGATGGAAAAGTTTTCAATCTTAGACTTTGATTTAAACATCTAACACACATGCAACAAATCTCAGAACTTTAATATGCTGATGACAACACTTCCCTCTGTCATTCAAAAGAACTCCTCCAACAATTGTGAACAACTTTGCTGTGGCGTACCATTGTTTTAACCTTACAGTAATCATTAAGAAAACCAAGGTCCTTGCACAGCCATCCCCAAATACCATCTTAGCAGATTTTTATATCACCATCTATGAAACACCTCTAGAACAAGTAAAGCATATTCCATATCTAGGCAGACTTTTATCCGACAAATGCACCTCAGAAAAGGATGTGGAACACAGAATTGGAACTGCACATGGGGCATTTGTAAAGCTAATCAAACATGTCTTCAACAACAAAGATCTGAACTTAACAAAAGTTATGGTGTATAATGCTGTTGTCATTTCAACTTTGCTATATGGTTGTTGTAATAGCCAAAAATTAAAACACTTTCACCTTTAAAAGTTTCATTCAATTTTGAACATCAAATGGAATTACTATGTGGCCAACATCAAAGTCCTGGAAAGAGGCAACAGTCAAAGCATCAAATCGCTAATCATTAAACACAGTCTTCAATGGTCAGGATATGTAGCAAGAATGGAGCAGTCAAGGTTTCCATGTTAAGTCTTATTCAATGAGCTCAGTTCAGGGAAAAGACGATGGGGGTCTCCATTTTTGAAGATACAAGAACCACCTCAGCACAACACTAAAATACTAACTTGAGCGTAAATTGTTTGAAACACATGTACAAGACTGTACCAATTGGCAATGTTCCATTACCATTAGAACCAAAAACTTCAAAGCCACCAGAATAGAAAAGGAAGACGAGAGAAATGCTCAACAAAATTGACCTCAAACTCCACCAACATTACTATGCAGTCAATGCCTCCAGTTCTTCCATGCAAGAATTGGTCCACTTAGTCATCAACACCATCATCATAAAGGACACAATCAGAAAAGAAAAAAAAAAATTCTTGGATATGAGATAAAGCCAATAATGATGATACATGGACAGTAAAACACAGATTAAATAACGAGTTCTGTTTAAAATTCCCTGAAAGTTATTCAGATTGACAAGCAGGAGGACACAATATGTGAAACATTGTAACAGTAACAACAAAAATGAGGACATTAGTCTGCATGTAGCTAATGTAAAGAATGTGTTGTGATGTCCAAGTTTAGCACTAGTCAGTTGCTAAGCTTGTATTCTTCTTTTTTACGTTATTCTCAGTGACCAGTTATATAGTCTTTTAGTATGCCGTTTCTGGAAAATATGACCCTTAGAACCTGTTTTATCGTAGAACATTTCTTGTCTGGCACCTGGATTATTTCAGGCCATCCTGAAAAAGAGTCTACTAGAATTAATAAGAGTCCCACTCCAGTAATATACGCATGATCCATATGCACCCGACTCCATAGTTCCACTTCTCTGTAAAGTAGTCTGTGTAAAGTTTCTTAATTCTTTACATTTTTTGCACCTTTTTATATCTTCTTCAACATCTCTTGAATATCCCGGCCACCATGCTTCTAATTTTATCCTTTTTTGTGTGGCAGCTACTCCACAGTGTATATCATCATGTACACTTTTTATTACCAATTTTCTTTGTGTTTCTGGGGGAACTATCAGATCCCCATTACAAATCACTCCATATTCTATCGTTAAGTTCTGTCTTATTTCTTTGTAGGGTCTTTCCGCCCTAGAACAATTTCCCCATGAGTTTTTTCTTATTCTTGATATTATCCTACTTAGTACTGGATCATGTCTAGTTTCCGCAGCCATTCTATCTAAAGACAAAACATCAGTCTCTACCCAATGTAAGAATGCATCTTCAAATTCTTCTTCTGTTTTGTCTTTTGACTCCTTGTAAAATCACACTCTTGATAGTGCATCTACATATAAAATTGAATTTCCTTTGACATATTCTATATCAAAGTCAAATGCCATCAATCTTATTGCCTGTCTTAGTTTCCTCGATGTCGTGACTTTGGGTAATTCTTTCCTTGGGTTAAATATAAACTCTAATGGTCTATGATCACTTCTTAACAGAAATTTTTTTCCAATTAAAAATTGTTGATCTCTAGTAGTTGTCCACACAATAGCCAATGCTTCTTTCTCTATATTTGAATAATTAAATTCGATGTTCGTTAGTCTTCTTGATAAATACATTATCGGATGTCCTTCTTGTGATAATATTCCTGATATCGAATGTTTACTTGCATCTGTGGTTAACGTAATGTCCTTTTTTGGATCAAACATTTTCACTACTGGCTTCTTTGCCATAATTACTTTTAATTTATCAAAAGCTTTTTGTTGTTCCTCTGACCAAATAAATTCAACATTCTTCTTTCTTAAATTTGCAAACGGTTCAGTCAAGTCTGTGTATTTTGGTAAATCACCATCTGTCTTCCTCAAAACTACAATGGGTGATGCCCACTTGCTACCCCCAGGGGGAACATGTTCAAGAAGGTCTTGTTCTATTAACTTTCGTAGTTTTGTTACTACTAATGGCAACAAATGTACTGGTAATTTTCGTGCCTCATAATAAGAGCGGGAGACATTTTCTTTTAATTTTAAACTCGCTTTATAGTTTTTTAACTTTCCAGTTTTTTCCATTTTTATCTCATTAATTAATTTGGTAGAATTTATGTTACGCACGTCGTTTCCAAGAAGTCCGTGGTTCTTTTTACAACTTGTGACAATTATAGGTATTACTTCAAATTTATCCTAAGGTTTTTATGACCGACCCATCAAATTGGCAGAGTTGTAAACTGCTCTTTCGTAAATGTGGCTTTCCAATGTATGTGTTCCCAATATTTTTTTTTGGTATCAGCGTTACTTCACTCCCAGTATCAATTTGCATATGAAAATTGCAGTTGTTGATTTTAACCTTTAGTATAATGTCTTTTTTCTTTTGTTTAATTTTTTCTATATTCTTTTTTTTTAATGTGAAGACTTCCATATTGGTTTCGTTTTCTTCAACTCTTTCAACGTTTTTCTTTTTGAATTTGCACACTGCTTGAAAGTGGATCTTTTTTAAGCAATTTGTACAGGTTTTTCTAAATGCTGGGCATTTTTCCCTTTTTATTTTGTGTTCACATCCACAATACGAACATTTTCTTATCTTTTTTAACATGTACGTATCAGCGAATATTTGTTCGCTGAGTTGACTTTTTTGATGGTTGTATTTCTGTATTCATTCTTGTTGCTGGATAAAGTCAATGCATGTATTTAAAGACATATTTCCTATTTGTAGTTGTTCCATTATTTTATATCGGTGTGATGCATTGTACATACCTTCAATTAACCTTAATTGAATCAAGTCCTCTTCAATAGTCTGTTTGTCTTGTCCGAAGTTTTTCAAATTCGCAATATCTACTCGCATTTATTAGAGACGTGTAGATATTTTATGATTGATTCGTCAATTTCTTGTTTCATCGACATGAACTTCGTTCTTTCTGCCACTACCAGCCTTTTCTTGGGTCTCATGTTTCTCCTTATAATCTGACTTATTTTTTCGAAACTCAGGTCTTCCAAGTTTGTGGGATATGCCATGGTGGAGACTTTCATTATTGCCTCGCATCCAGCTGTAGCCAAAAATAAATACGTAATTTCATTTTCGCCTCCCTTCTCCTTGTCTTTCAGCTTTTTACTTCTCACACTGGCAGAAAAACAGCGAATCCATGAAATCTGAATCTTCTAGAGACAAATATCGATCCTATCTGCAATGTCATTGTTGTGATGTCCAAGTTTAGCACTAGTCAGTCGCTAAGCTTGTATTCTTCTTTTTTACGTTATTCTCAGTGACCAGTTATATAGTCTTTCTCTTGCACTTATGCAAATTAGGCATATTAATTTGCCAGTATCATTACAGAATGATAACTCCCAGAAATTCAGACAGAACTCTTCTATTGTTCTATTTTAACTCTTTCCAGAATTACCTCATTCCATTCTTTGATAAATTTAATGTATTTTAAACGTTTCTTTATTTAAATTCTACATTTTTGACCTTTGAAGTGATTTTCTGACACCCCCTTTTATAAAGACCTCTCAGATTTTTGCATATTGAGAAAAGATTCCAACTCTCAATTATTAAGAAGACGTTCTCCCTTGTAATAGACACCGAAAAAGTATAGCTCCAGAATATTTTGTCCTTTACTTTCTGAAGTAAAATTTATGTACACGAGATGAGAGGCAGAAGGGTTTTTTTATTTTTTATTTAATGCACTTAGAAAAGTACAGTATTTTCCACTGAGAGGCACAAGTTTCTGGTGTTGTTTAGGCCAGGAGCCTTCGAGTGAACTAACAAGAAAAAAACAACGATATGCAAAGCAAAGTGATTTTTTTTGTGGTAGAATTATGGTGCAAACTTTTTAAAGTATCTAACTTTTTCTTGCGTATACTTAAATTTCGTCATCTTGTAAATGAACAATCTTTACAACAATCTTTTCATAACTACATTTCAGTGAAATGTAGTTATGAATCGACATACATTTTAATTTTTATACTGTTTTGAAATGTACGTCGATTGTATTTTATTTTTCAAAACAATAACTTTTAAAAGAATCCTTGTCTCAAGAAGAGTGTGATAACATTTTAAAAGGAAATGCTTAATTTGTATTTATATTTTTTGTGTTTAAATCTCTTTGAAAATAAAATTTGCAGCCTTTTCATGCTTCCTTACTATTAGGTTGACTTCAAATACCGCTTGATTTGAGGGGGGGGGGCTGTCACGGTGACTCTCTATTCGTGTTGTGTGTGTGTGTGCGTTTTTTGTTTGTTTTTCATGAAAACACTTTTTCGAACCTGAACCTATAATAAAAATTGAAAACTATCCCGGTATGTTGCTTTGAAATTATGGTAGGGTGAAATTACCAACCCATATTTCGGAGATTCAAATTCTTTACGTGGAAGTTCTATCAATCAATGTTTTCAGTGGCTGCTAAATGTTACTAAAAAAACATAATTGGTAAATTTGCTTTTTAAGCCCCGCGCTAAATATCTATAAAAATTTTCAAAAATCGTCATATTTCCCTGGTTAATTACTAGAAACAATGCCCGTAATGGCGGACGTATTACCCAGAATTAGTCCGAATTTTTCTTGTCGATAACTCCAAAACGGTAGGTTTTTCCATAATTTAATTGTTAATTCGTGTTCAGCGGGTACATTTACACGGAAATATGACGATTTTTGAAAATTTTTATAGATATTTAGCGCGGGGCTTAAAAAGCAAATTTACCACATCATTTAATTTTAATTTTAGCTGTTATTTTTTTGGTATCAGAATCGCCTTTGGAAAAATTTAAATAAATTGAAAAAAAAATGAGAATATTACAATAATTACAATCAGACTATTATTACGACCAGTGTGAGACCATTTCTACAAAAAAACTTTATTTTGAAAAAATTCTCAATAAGTTATTTTGTTGTATTGCCATCTTATAGATTTTTTCATTAAAAATTAAAATGAATTATGATATTCACAAACAACGAATCCCTAACGGCAGATAAATTTTTAAAAAATAAATAAAGATATGATATGATTTGGTTTGGTTTTGAAAATAGTGCTTCGATTTGTTCCACTCAGATAGATTAGTAATGAATGTCACTAGCAAGACGATAATTTGATTTTGGTCAGTGGTACATTCATTAGAATAGATGATGTTTTGTTTTTTGAAGAGATTTTTTTTTTTTTTTTTTTTTTTTAATTAGTAGTCTCGGAAATCACGGTTTTGAAGTGACGACAAAATTAAAAAAGCAACAGTAACAAAAAAAACTATTTCTTCCATCCATATTCAAATATATAGTCTGTACTTTTTGCTGATTCTTAATCTTAGAAATCAGTAAAAAATCTTGGAGTGTCCTTTTCCATCCTATTATTTAAGGACACAAGGAAAAAATAGAGCAAGATAAAATTGTTTATGTAGATTTGATGTTTACCTGGAAATTGTAAAGCTAACTGCTAAAAAATCTCTAAAAATCATAAATTAAATAAATTCATAACTAACATAAAGCGAATTGTAAATCGACATAATACATCTCTAATTTAATGCAAACAAATGGATGCGAAGGTTCATATCACAAAGAAGAAAAAAAATCACCATAAAAATTCACAATAATAGAAAAAATGTTATTTCTAAATTCTGATGTAGATGAACATTATCAAACTTACCGAATCGTGGCATGTCGCCAGAAGATATGCACTCACTATTCCGTTAGCATGGCATTATGTTGACTTATTTGTTAATCAACAATAAATAATACGTATTTTCACTTATAAATAAATACCAGAACGAAGGAGATATATTATTGACACTCGGCTTCTTTCTCTTGAAATAGCCTAATGAATGAGAGAGGATGCGAGATGAATAAAAAATTACGGAAATCCAGCAGGGATATAATTCGTATGACGTATTTCTAGTCTCCTCTTGAGTTAAATAAAAATAAAATCATATAAAAAGGAAAAATAAAGAAAAAAGTTGGGGAATTTTTTTGTTTAATGTACATCCATACATTTTTCATTAGATTCATTTCACAAAAATATTTTTTATTCTTTTTTTCATCAGTATAAAAATGACTAAGTGTGAAACTGAAATGTTTTTTTTAAGTCATTACGGATTCAAGCTTTTTTTAAGAATAAAAACATGTCCCATGTCATTAAAGAAAGGCAAATTAATTGGAATTGGCATCTTTGGAAAGGTTGGCATTAAAAAGCTACGAAGAAACTGCAACTTTACAGCAAGGAATACCAGGTATCAGGCTAGAATTTGAATTTTGCGTTACGCTACCTGCGCATCAAGAAATGTGTTTCACATAAAAAAAATAGTATGTTTCATCTGAAAATATTAATTTCATAAAACATTATCATCAAAAGGAAAAGGGCTCACCACTGATAAATAAATAACCCTGATAAATAGAACTAATGTCCTTATGGTCCCCAGTTGTGAGGTGTACACAACTGTATTGCCAGTAAAAGCCCAAACAAATATTGCAGTTAAATGCAGTTCTCGCCAGGCCAGTTAAGTTAATTTTATTTGAATTTCTACAAAATTTATATATCTTCTTAGTCCTTTGCTGAATGTGATTTTATTTGTTTTTTCCAAATTTTAACCAACTAGATAAAATAAGCGTCTATATTTGCATGCGCATACATGAGCAGGAAAACATTGCAGTATATTTAATGACGTCCTGTGTAGTTATGAACTTCATACCAATACAGACAAAAACTTCTTAACCTATATTTAAGAAATTTAAACAGTGGTTTCCGTATAAGATTTTATATAATCACAGCAATTTTCAAGTATTTCGGTATAATACTTTAAAATTTATTAAAGTAAATGCGTACAAAATACTTTGTATTCAAAAAATAAAACTTCCATATTGTTTTTCAAAATTTTAGTATATCAAGCATTTAAATGTCTCTTTTTTTTCCTTTTTTTTTTTTTGTTAAAGATGAGCATACTACGAAATATAAACGTACATAAATTTTTACTTTTGTAGAGTAGGAGCCCCGCAATTCCTAGCACCAACCATGTGTGAGATACAAAAGGCGATTATGTCCCTTTGGTCGAGGTTGAGTCACGTGACAGCTGCTTGGTGACTTCACTGTATAGTGACGAAATGGCAATCCTTCCATCAGATACTTTTTTAGCCCGAGTTGAGGCTGAACCCCAGCCCACCCAGCAACTTGAACGCAATCTTCAGGTCATGCGTTCAAGCATGAAACAGACTGTCTACAGTTGGTGTACACCATTTAGATTTACATTCGATCTATTGCTAATATTAGCAATGCACACTTTTATCCATAAATATTCACCTTAAATTTATATCTTTACCATAAAACTAAAACATAAATAAAAATTGGTGTGTAAAGATTTGAAAAACATTGTTATATAAGATGTTATAAAACCCCGCCAAAATTTTACAATTTTAAATTGCAAATGGGTGCGGTTTGACTGAATAGTGATTTTCGAGTTTTTTTTTTACCAGTGGGAATAGAAAGTAATATGACCCCTTGTTGCAGAATTTGTGCTAATTTGGATGTGTCAGCAGGTGAGATTGTGTGAAGGCTTAAAAATGTGCGTGTTCGTTAAACATTCATCCACAACAAATAAAATAAACAAACATTTGAAGGCAATTCAATTGGAAGAAATCAAGGAGAAACAACGTAGTTATAGATTTCAACAAATAACATGCATTTATATACATTTGATATACACAAGTGAATTTTAAGATTGCATGTTCAATGTGATAAGTGAGATAAAATTGTAAGGAGTGACCATACAGTGATTAGGGTGTATGAAATCTTGTAGTTTAGGTTTGTCTATGAAATTAAAACAGTTTGATTTCTGCAAGGTGAAATGTCACTTGTGTGGGTTCAAATAATAGTGTGTATGTGTGCGACAATTGTAAATATTGTTTAAAGTCATAAGGAGTTATGTGCCTGATATGACTGATATGATGTAAGTTGATTAAATATACAATTACTACTTCGGTAGTGATAATGTCACTTTTTCAAGTAAATTGTAAGTTGGCTTAATTCGCGCGGCAAGACTTTTTTGAGTTGTGTTGAGTTGTTGAGAGACAGTGGCGGTTGTTGAGTCAGTGTGCTGGTGCGCGTGGAGTTTGTTGGCATCTCTTAAAGACTCAGTTCCTGACTAGTTGAATCAAGTGAAGCGATCCTATTTATTGATTTTTTTTTTAGTGGGGTGCAAACCGGCTCCAGATAGGTGAGCGGGAAAACAGATTTGTCGCTACTTGCTATATTTTTGGATCCTTTTAACCAATGAGAAGTCAAGTTTGAAAAAGTGATGATTGGTTAAAGTTGATTTGGAGGAAGAGTGCATTTTTCCGCAGGGGTGAGTAGCAAATATGGAGGATTCCATTACCCTAAAGAGTTGGTTTTTGATTCGTTTGGAGCTCCCGTTTGCTTTATAAAGGGGAAATTTTGTTTGCGAAGCCAGAAAGGATTCGAATCGGACGAGAAAGACTGGGATTTGGGATGAAGAAGACTGCTTCTACTGTTGTTGAAGAAAAATCTTCTAAATTTGATATGCGAATGTATTTTCTGAACTTATGAGTTTATCACATTTGAATGTCTTTTCTACACCTGTGAAAATTTATCTTGTAGTTGAAGACGCCTGATTCTATTGTAGTGATAGAAGAATAGAAAGATCACTATTTCAAAAATGAAAAAATACAAAAGCTAAAACTTGGCAAACTGTTATGGTGAAACACACCTATTCTATAGTTAATAGACTCTCCCCACCTAATATAAGTAGGAGTAGTAAGAGAAACGAGGGTCACTCGATGTCGGACGATAATAGTCGACAGTTAGTCGAATACGAAAGTAGTCAGCGACCACAACAAGATTACTCTGCGTAATACCTATTATATCAAGTTCCTAATGTTTTGTACGTCGAACTATTTGGGACCGATTTAGTACAAATACAAGCTTCCACTGCGAAATAACTCCACAACATAAACCATTTTGGTTTGCCATAAAGAAATAAAAACAAAAAAGTAAGAAACAAAATAGGCCAAAAGGTTATCTTATCTTACTTATTATAAAACGCAGATTGTGTGTGTGTGTGTGTGTGTGTGTGTGTGTGTGTGTGTGTGTAACGTTTATATATTGGATCGGATTTCCTACATTTTTCAACCGATTTCAACAAAACTTCACAGGACTACATAAAATTACCTTGTGGTGGTTCTAACAGCGCCAAAATGGGAAAAATATAATTGTTTTTTGCACAAAATCAATTTGAAAACACGATTAAGAGACATCGTGAAAATGGAAGGGGACAACTCACATTGGGTTGTTTGTGTGTGTGGGTTACTTTAAATATGGGAGCGGATTTCCTATATTTTTCAGCCGATAAAACAAAACTTCACTTTTTTTTTTTTTTTTTTTGGCAGGTAGTGTTTCTTTTTCTCTTGCACACTTTTTTCTTTATTTTTAACATTCAGAATGCTTTAAAAATTCCATTTACAAGACAATTATTTATAATAAAATTCTATTCAATCAGTAGACTCATAACGATTGAAAACAATGTTTTTGTTTGAGTTTGGGTTTGACCAATTCGTAAAAAATAAAAAAAAAATAAAAAAAATAATTACGACATGCGTGTCCGTCAACCTAAACAATAATCTAACGATCTCTACTGATTGTAAGAATACAAACATCGGATAAATTCTTTATCTTTAGGGAAAGATAATGAAATCTAAACATACACAAGTCCTAACTAAAAATAATAACCGGAACGGAAAACTACTTTAAATACACATGGTGTCCAATTTTTTTACTGTATTCAATAAGTAATCATAAATTGTAAAAGATTATTATTACAGAGAAGGCTACTAAATGAATAAGATTTGTTAGATCATAATTAATAAACCCAAATAAAGTTAATATTTTTTGTATTAGAAACAACGAGTGGAAAATATATTCAAATCAGAATTCTAATTATGAATAACCACAAGCAAAATATGCAATTTTTATTACTGTATTCAATAAGTAAAAATCATAAATTGTAAAACTAAAAGATTACAGAAAGGCTACCTACATTTTTCAACCGATTTCAACAAAACTTCACTTTTTTTTTTTTGGCATGTAGTGTTTCTTATTGTCTTGCACACTTTTTTCTTTATTTTTACATTCAGAATGCTTTAAAAATTCCATTTACAAGACAATTGTTTATAATAAAATTCTATTCAATCAGTAGACTCATAACGATTGAAAACAATGTTTTTGTTTTCATTTGGGTTTGACCAATTCGTAAAAAAAAAAAAAACTAATTAAGACATGCGTGTCCGTCAACCTTAAACAATAATCTTTGTCAATTTTATTTTTCAGTCTTTATGATGGTGGATACTTGATCTATCTCTTACTGTTATATCCCCGGGCAACGCCGGGCTCTACTGCCAGTCATTCTTAAACGTAGGTGGAGAAAAAGGGATTGTGAAATGGGTCTTTTTCTGGAACCAATCAAAATCAAAAACAATTCGGGAATGCATTCTATTGTCTTTAAACAGTGTTAACACAGTGACAAGCAGGCAAACGGAACAGACAAGAAGCTGAAAAGAATTTCATCCGCTAAAACTTCGGACACCTAAAAATCCCACAGAGAGAGTCGAAAGAATTACTGCTATCAAGAAATACTTAAGAGTGGGATTGACCCTGTAATTAACTGGTCGTCCTACTGACATCTTCTGGTATAGTCGGTCGACCTAGGATCAACCGGGTGTGGTGTTATAGCACAAGAGACTCCCCTCTTCTTTCTCTTATTCTTTCTTTTTACTTCTGCAAACTTCCACAAATCCACATAGTTTCTGAGATACTATCAGGAAAGTACGAATTTTTCTGGTATGATTACTCATTTTATAGTAAAAATGATGAAAATAGGACAAAAGTTAATTATAAAGAATTAATTAAAATTTTTCTTACTTCATCTAAATTTTCATCAGGGAGTCATAATACACTGCGTGCCAAATTATTATCGAGGTAACTTTTTTCTAATATTTCAAAAACCCTCCATTCAATTCACACAAAAATTTTACACAATTTTGGCAACACAGACCTGCGCAATCACTGAAATTTTCGTACTGATCTGTGCAATGTAAACAAACTGGCGCCGTATTTGTTATCAGCACGGTGATTTGAGAGTGCCAAATTATTATAAAAGTGTAAGAATTTAGTGAAAAGATGGGTCGTAAAAGCAGTTTAAGTGATGCTGAAAAGAAAACTATCACCTCAGAAATCTCAAAAGGTAAATCTACCTTAGAAATTTCTAAAATGATATGGAGGTGTAATCAAACAGTGAAAAATTCACTGCCGACCCTACACAAGTACGCAAAAGGGCAGATAAAGGCAAGCCAAGGGTTATTTCACGTCGTCTCATGTCACGACTTAAACGAGAGGTCACGAAGGACACTGAACTTACCAGTCAAGAGCTTTTCAGTCGCATTGGGGATCCTACTGTGTACTCGGTGTTGGTATCTGAGGGAATTAGCAACAACAGTCAAACCTGTATCGAACCCTCCGTTGACGAGAAATCACATTCTAAATCGATTGAAATGGGCCGAGGACAATTGACTTCTCTAAAGCTTTGTTCACAGACGAAACTCGAGCAACACTTGATGGGCCAGATAAATGGTGCAAAGGCTGGGTAATGAACGGACAGAATCGCCATCAGCGTTTGAGACGCCAACAAGGCGGTGGAGGCATAATGACCTGGGGTGGTATTATTGGAAAAACATTAGTGCACCCATGGAGAGTACCAGATGGCGTCAAAATGACTGCTGATGCTTTCATAGCGTTTATGAAGGAGCATCTTGAACCGTGGATGAAAAGGCAAAGAGTTGCCTTCAGAAGGGCAATTGTTTTTATGCAAGATAATGCTCCCTCACATGCTGCTCACAAGACTACTGAATATTTGAAACAGTTAGGCTTCGATGGACCTCGAAAAATGAAGTGGCCAGCAAATTCTCTGGATTTGAACCCAATCGAAAACCTTTGGAGCATCATGAAGCGAAGACTATACGCCAACGGACGACAATTCAGGAGCAACGCTGAATTGTGGGAAGCAATTCTTGACATATCTCGCGGCATTACAGCAGATGATATCCTACAATTAACAAATTCTATGGATCGTCGACTTCTTCAAGTAATTTCAAAACTGGGAATGCACATTCCCTATTAATTTGATTAAAACTGTGCCTTTGTTTGTATCTGTTGTTATTTGTTTGATTATCTTATTTATTAGCTTCTTTTGATCATAAACATTCACGTGCAGCATTAATAAACGTTTTGTTTGCTCAATTCTGGGAATTTTACTAAACCTTTCTAATAATTTGGCACTCTCGTGCTGATAACAAATATGGCACCAGTTTGTTTACATTGCGCAGATCAGTACGAAAAATTCAGTGACTGCGCAGGTCAGTATTGCCAACGTTGTCTGAAAATTTTGTGTGAATTGATTGGACGGTTTTTGAAATATTAGAAAAAAGTTATCTCGATAATAATTTAGCACGCAGTGTATATTTAATAACTTAAATACTTTATGGATCTTCAAATATCCTAATTTCTATTATATTCTTCTATTCGAGCCTGCATGCTCATCTTGGCCAACTCGAAAAAAAATTCTACCAACAGAGCCTTGTACAACAATTTTTCTATCTATCGTACGATCTGGACATGAAAAAAATTGTTCTTACAACAAATTTATGATTAAACACGATGTGAAGTGTAAGGTCACAAGCACAGCTAAACAACATAACAACTAACTAGACAAAATTGTCTCCAAGCTTTAATTTTTGTTATAGACACAGGAGCTTCCGTATCGATCATACCAAGGAGATATTTACGTGGTGTAGTGATCTACCCTACGAATGGCTCCGTTGTATCAGCTAAGGACCAAAAGATCGAATGCACAGGACAAGCCACATTAAATTTGGTGTTACACAACCTCTGCTGGGAAATCTGTCCCGGCTTTCCCGCATCAAGAGGTTGAGGTTAACAAATTGCAACAAAACGCGAATAAAAACAAGATTAGAGGGGACAAACTATCTCTACTAGGCGCGGGCGAATAAAGAAAAAAAACTCCTGCTCGGTGTGTAACAATAAAAGAAGAAAGTGTTTATTTACATATACAGAAAAAAATGGTAAAGGGATAAAGACAAATAGGAGAGGAAAAAAGGGAGAAGGAAAATGTCCTTTAAGGGAAGAGAAAATGTTCATAACAGAAAAAAAGACTTGCTCAAAATATTTCTCTGAGCGCCTAAAAGTTTTTTAAGCGAGTAGAAGGTTGTTAATTGTTAGAAACACACACAGTTCTTGTAGAGTAGGAAAATGTTGGTAGATATAGGAATTCTGCAGTTGGATTAGTTCGTAGGTCGGCGAAAAAGTCTTGTAGGTGAAAGGAAGGCAGCTTTCAACCGGTCTTTAATTGTGGGTCGACATTTGTTCTCGACAGCCCTTTAGTAGGTAGTTCTTCTTTGGTTGAAAATGGTTTCGAAGTTGACTTATGCTCCCTATCGTCAACCTCACAGACAGTAGTCGAAAACTCACTGCCAAATAGGCGAAGAATCTCCAAATTTATGGAGATTTGGGAGACTCAGAAAGAACGCGGACTTTTCCCTCCAAAATCGTTATACAAATTTTATGGCCCCCTTCATTGGTCAGAAAACACATTCTTATCTCTGATAAGAATCAAGGCTTTGGGAGCCGGTTTTGAAAGTAATGAAAAAGGTTGGAGTGAACAAGTTGTGAGACTTCCCCCAGACTTTATGGCACCATGGAAAGAATTATGGTGGTGGAATTGCTTTTTATATTTTCCAGCTCTCTCATTAGTCAGAAAATATATTATCTCTGATAAGTATCAAGGCTTTGGGAGCCGGTTTTGAAAGTAAGAAAAAAGGGTGGATTGAAGATTGAAAAACACAGGCTAGAATGTGAACTTGTAAAAATATTGTTCTCAAATTAAATTCCAATACCTCAGACGCGAATTCACCTGAACTTTTGTGATTGCAGATACCACAAAACCTCTCTTGGGTTACGATTTCTTGAATTATTTCAGTCTGACGATCGACTGCTCTAATAATAGAATAGTCGATACAACAACTAATAGACAGTTTAACGCAACAGCAACACCAGAAATTATGCATTTTCTAAACCACGATAGCTATCAGCCGAGAAATTCAACATAGCCAAGAAGGAATTTAGGAAACTGCAAAATTCAGGAATAATATCCCCTTCGAAATAGGAATGTAGTTCAGCCTTACACATGATAACGAAGTCAGATGGCACATACAGATCTGTAGGTGACTGTAGGCAACTGAATACAAAAGACAAACGACAAAAGCAGATCGAAACAGATCAAACATAAATTCACTGGAATCTACGCTGAATGGTAAGAAAATCTTTTCAAAAATCGATTTATCATCAAGTTTCACTCCATCTGGACGATGTATGTAAAACAGCCATTACAACACCTTTTGGTTTCTTCGAGTACAACTATATGCCTTTCGGTCTACGGAACGCATCAAGTACATTTCAGTGATGATGGACATCTTCCGTGATTTCAGTTGTACGTTCATATACATCGATGACATCCTCATCTTTTCAGACGAGGAAGAAACTCATTCTAACGACCTCAATCAAATCTTACAAAAACTTACTGAATACGATGTAAAAATTTATCTTTCGAAGTGTTTGTTCGGTGCTCACGAGCTTGAATTTTGGGGATTCAGTTTTCTAGTGATGGTATTAAACCCAACACTAGGAAACTTACTGAGTTAAATGAATTTCCTCTTCCAAACGACTCCAAGTCATTGTGTCGGTTTTTTTGGAATCGCCAATTTCTAGAGAAAACTGGTTCCACGTTTTAGCAATAAACTATTGCCACTCACAGAATGCATACGTATGAACGCAAAATCGAAAGACTTAACACTAAAAAAAGAGGAGGAGAGATTGATTTTTCAAAAATATAAAGGGAGATTTTGTTAAGCATAAACTGCTCTCTCCTATTCCAACTCAAAAGTTTTCACCTTGTTACAGACGGTTCTAATTATGCTATCGGTGCAGCATTTCACCAAATGGTAAATGACCAACCAATTCCTATTGGTTTCTTTTCAAAAAAATTGTCACTGACGCAATAAAAATATTCTACTTTCGACAGGGAATTACTAGCTGCTTATCTAGCAGCCTTGCATTTTAAATACCAAAGAGAAGGCAGGAATATATTTTTATTAACTGACCACAAACTGAAATGCTTTTACAAGCCAAACTCCACTGAAATCTGACAGACAACAACGTCACCTCTCTTTTATAAGTGAATAACATTCATTTATGACGCTGATATTTCACATATAAAAGGTGACCAGAATATAGTAGCTGACATTTATCTCAACCAGCTAATGCAGTTACTATCGATGTATGTGATTTGTAGGAGATTGTGAAACACCAAACTACTGATGAAGAAATTAAGCACTTTTGTGATTAGCTGAAATCATATCCTGTAAATGAGCATCAAATTATCCAGTGCGACGTATCATTACCCTTCCAACGGTCTTTTTTGATGCAGGAGCTCAGGAGATCAGTATTTAACAGTCCGCATACTCTATTACACCCCGGAATAAAAAATGATCAGATCGAGATATTACTGGCTCAAAATGAGCAAATCAATAAAAATCACAGTGTAAAGAAAGTTAGCATTGTCAGGAAGCAAAAATAACTAAGCATACAAAGAATGAAATTCAGCCATTTGAATTTCCTTCAATTCGTTTCCAAACAGTGCACTACGATATCGTGGGTCCCTTAAGACCAGTTAAAAACTTTACTGACTCCTATTTCTCACCTTATCGATATTTGTTAACATGTACCGATAGAAGTACTCGATGGATAGAAGCAATACTGTATTCTTTGACGAAAATTTCAGCAAAATCAATTTCAGTAGCTTTCCTTAACACGTGGATATCCAGATTCGGAGTCCTAGTCCATGTCGTTACAGACAAGGGTAGTCAGTTCGAATTGGAATTGTTTTCAGAACTAAAAGATAATAGGTTTCCACAGATTGAGAACGACATCCTATCACCCACAAACCAATGGGTTAATTGAACGTGTACATCGCACTCTAAAAACTGCAATTATTGCCAGGAAAGAATCGTGATTAGCAGCAATACCTAATTGTTTTATTCGGAATCAGAATAAATCCCAATGAATCGAATTACTCGCCATTTATTACTGTAACAAGAGTTAATGCACAAGTTTATGGAATCCTCCATACTTGCCTGTCACCCCCTACGGGAAGATGCACTCTTCCCAAAATTAACCTTTAACCAATCATCACTTCACTTTTCCAAACTCAACTTCCCATTGGTTAAAAGGTCACAAAAATGTAGTAAGTTGAGACAAATCCTTTTTTCCCGCTGTCTGGAGCCTATTTTGAAAACCTAAAAATCTATAAAAAAGAATCGCTCGACTTGATTCAAGTCATTCAGACACTGAGTTTCGCGTGATGCCAGCAGACGCCACGAGTGCCAACACACTAACTCACTAACACTATCAGCCTCTCATCAACTCAGCACAACCTGCACTACTATTGCCGCGTGAAGAAACTTACCTTACAATTTACTAAAAAAGTGACATTATCACTACGAAATAGTAATTGTACATTTAATCAATTTTAGCATATCAGTCAAAGACACACAACTCTTCATAACTTGAATCAACACTTAAAATTGTCACACACATTCACAATATTATTTGAACTCACACAATTGACATTTTACCTTGAAGAAAGCAAACTGTTTTAATTTCACAAACTTAAACCATCAACATTCATTCACCAAATCTCTGCATGGACACTCTTTGCAATCTTATCTCACTCGCCACGTTTACCAAGCAACCTATCATCACTTTGTGTATATCAAATATATATATAAATTCATGTTATTGTTGAAATCTATAACAACGTTGTTTTTTCCTTGATTTCTTCAAGTTGTATTGTCTTCATTTGTTCGTTTAATTTATTTGTTGTGGATAAACGCATAATGTACACGCACATTTTAGGCCTTCACTCAATTTTACCTTCTGGCACATCTTACTTAGCATAAATTCCGCAACAAATCCCTCGGATATTAATAGATTCAGACAAAGACAATGAGGAAACTCAAATAACAAATTCACAAGTAAAGAATTTGGCTAAAAAGATGAAGAAATTTGAGTCTGACAAACTATCTAACAGTCATCTGTATTCTTTACCAAATTCGTACATCTGTCGTGTCCACTAAAATATCAAATACAATATTTATAAACCAATCACACTCAAGAAAAGACTTACATCTTAAAACACACCAATAAAACCAGAGATTACAAATCAAAATGTTTGTTGTATTAGTCATCATTATTTTTAGGTAGATACCGACCAAATATCGTACGGACGTAGTAGAAGACATACCACGTGTCCTTTTAGGGCCAATTAGGAATAAATAAATAATTTAATTCTGGAGCCGAATTTGTTCGGAAAAAGTGTATAAAAACATACGAAATCCGTTCCCAAACAGGATACACGCGGCTGTCACCAAACTCGACACAACTCTCGCTTATGATCTTCACGACCTCATGTCAAATCGACACCGTTGACAAACTCCAGACCACGGCAACATCGCCAACAGTAAGAAACAATTTCTAATTATCTCTTGTATCCGCTTTACTATGAATCACGCACACGTGTTGACTTTTTCATACAAACACACACATCGCAACATTTTATTGTTTCTCATATACGTACACAAAGACAGTTTATATTTTATTTCAGAACTTTATTAACCCAAACAAAAAGACATTATTTTCCAATCGATCATCAACTGCTTGTATTCTTGTCGTTATATTAAATCAGTGTTTATTTGTTGAAACTACGTTGTCTTTTCATTTGAATTTTATTCCTTCAATGAAAATCGCGTGATTATTCTAGACGGTCAAATTACGAGCGACCCTGTAACGATATTTTGTTAATGTATCGAATCCCGACACTTCAAATTTTAACATTCAACGGAAAACCGAGTAGAAGGATTCCTACATTTCCCCAAAGACTTGAAAAATTGTAATTATCTGTGGTTACGGACCGACAGGGTGTGAAAACCCCTGGAAGCTACGTACACGGGTCCATTTAAGTTATTAAATCGCAGTCAAAAATATTTTACTATAAAAATTACAGATGATGTGAATAATAGTGTCAATTGACAGATTAAAACCTGCATTAATTCCAGAAGTTAATATCGACAGAAGTTCCATTGAATGCCAACCAGAACGAAATAACACCCTCTCTCGAATTCAAACGGAACTAATGAAAATGAATAACAAATTAAAACGGAGAAAACCAAATCTGGAAGTAGGATTAAATGGAAAAAGGAAAGAAAATATTTTAGTATTAATTAAAGTTATGGATCCAAACAAAGGAAATTAAAAACACTATAACAATTGTTACGATCTCCGTTTACTAGGGTGGAAAGTTTGTCTAGTGATAGAAAAATAAGAAGATCTCTATTTTAAAAATAAAAAAATAGCAATCTAAGTTGGCAAACGATTGTGGTTTGTCATAAAGAAACAACACCCCAAAAGATAAGGAAAAAATAAATAAATAAAAGAAGCCAAAACGGTATTTTAGTGGGATTGGTTGGCTAATACTAATTAGCATAATCATCTGCTATATAAGCAGAACTTGAGATAGCGTGAGGGATCACTTGATTGAAAAATATAATATTAAAAAAAAACAACAAGAAATGATGGAAATATATGCCATCGAGAAAAAGATCAAAATGCAAGTATTGCAGTTATGAACATGAGCCAAAAGTGAAAAATGTCCCACATGGTGAAAGATATGCGATAATTGTAGAAAAAAAGAATCATTTTAAAGCTATGTGTAAATGGCAAAGCAACAATGTAAAAAAATTTGAAAATAGTACAGGACGGAAAAAAAAATCAAACTGATGTTTTTGTGATAAAAAAGAAAAACAAAAGGAATACGTTCAAAAGTATAAAGTTGAATGGTATAAATTTAAAGATGCAAGTCGACCCAGGAAGTGAGGTAACTCTCATTCCTAGAAATTTGGGGGAAAAATTAAGGAGACCGAAGTTAAGAAGAAGCCCAGTAAGACTAAAACAATTCGATGGAAACTGTATCAAAACGTTAGGTTCCTTTCAAAGGACATTTGAAACAGCAAAGAGATTTGAAACAATCACCATCATAGTAGTGGATTGTATAAAAGTCCTGGCCTAATAGGTACTGACTTAGTGAGTGTTGATAGTTCACAATTACTGAATGCGGTCAATGTTAGAAATTTTGAAACAGGAACATTAAAAAATTATAAAGCAAGCATTAAGCTAAAAAAATAATGTTACGCCGTCATTGAACAAAATGGTAGAAGGAATACTTCAACATGTTTAACCAGGAGGTAAATGGACATCCCCTATTGTTGTCGTAAGGAAACCTAATGGTGATTTTAAGGGCCTGTGGTGATTACAAGGTAGGTGTGAATCACAAAATTTGTTCAGATTCATATTCTATTCCAAATGTAGAAAACATATTTCATTCCTTTGCAGGAATGAAATATTTTGCTAAAATTATCCGAAGATAACCACCTGTAAACAAGTAAACGCCTACTTTGATGATATCCACATCTCCATAGTAACGAACCGCCACATTACTTCTGTAGAGAATTTGCACGAGCCTGGGTTGTATTAAGACGGTGCCCGCTAACATTTAAAAGATTTGTCACTTCCGGCATGTCCGATTGATTTCATTTTTATGGTTTTTTGTTCACCATACACTACTCAAGGATATCAAGAGATTTCATTCATACTGATTCAATGAACTTTGGTCTATTCTTTCTTCGGCGACTCACATATCCTCCAAACTACACCAAGTGGATTTATTGTTCCTCTTAAAGGACTAATTCTTAATCCTTTGTATTGATATTAACGTCCATAAGTTTTTGCTACAAACTCTTTTCCCCTTTATTCAGGACTATATTTGCTTCGTCCTTACATCGATGTTACTCAGCCATTAAGTCTACGAGATATCTTCGAACTCCTACGCAACTTCTTTCGCTCAGGATAACATCACAACTTGGACTTTCCTTAACGTTACTTCGGTACAAACATTACTGAGTTTCTCTCATATAAACTTCATTTTACTTCGAGGTTTCTACTTCAAATACATGAACACTTTCCAAAGGAACTTTTTGCATGCATTTATTTACACTCCTTTTCGTACAAGGACATTTTGATTAATCAATTGCATAAACATTCTTTACACCTTGAAAGGATTATAACCATAATTTGATACTTCTGTTGGAGTTACCTCCTCCTTCGATCCTTAAACCGGCAGAGGAACATGTCATCTCGACCTTGACCTCTCGTTTGTGCCCCCTATACACTGTTAACCTGTGAGAGAGACTAGCAAGTCCCCTTTTTAGTTAAGTTATATTACAAACCTAGTTGTAATATACTGCTAGACATTTTTAGGCCATAGTTCCCTTTAGCTAACCTCGACGTATTTTATTATAGAGACTTTACTGTTAGCTTATCAAATTAACTTGCTGGTCTCCCTTACCACAAGACAGTGGCCTCTCAATGACAGGGCCTTCATATGGGGCTTGGCGGACTTGCCAGACTGCGAACGGTGTGGCCTTAGTCTAGAGGAAACGGCTTCGCACGCCTTCTACCATTGCCCCCGGGTCCGCCCCTTATGGGACCATGTCGGCGAGCAGACGGCTCGTCTCGCTCCCGAAAAGCTTGTGCCCATGGATCGCGCATACGCGTGTGACAATGTGTCGCCCCCGTATTCCGGGGTGAAACGGATTGTGTTTCTCACGCTGCTAGCCACGGCCCGAATGGTGATATGGACGACGCGAGAGGAGGAAGTCTTGCGGGCTAACCGTCTTTCTCATCAGGATCTGATCCGATTCTTTGAGCATCAGCTCAAGACGAAGATTAGAACTGATAGAAAACGCTTGCATTCGACAGTCTTCAGCGAAAGGTGGGTGACTGAGGCGAGCTTGGTTCGTATGAACGGGGCTAGCCTTGATTTTCCCTCTTAGGTCAAGCCTACGTTACATTGGGGTGGCTTCCTGTGGTGCCCTCCCCTTGGTTAGGTTAGACAAGCTTTGGTGTACCTAGTTAATGCGAGTAAGTGTTGTTCCCGGCCTGCCCCCGGCTACATCTTTAGTTATGATCCAGCCTGAGATTCCCAACCTCCCCAGTTTGTTTTTTGGCCCCCCACTTTCTATCTCGACTGAGTCAGCTTTATACTTCCCCATGTATGATTTTTTATCACCTTTCCTACTCCCGTAGCGAGAGAGATGCTTGATTTTGTTCCAATGGGAAGAATACAGTGGTCTCCCTGCCTTTTGAGGGTTGGACGGGCCCTACTAACATCAGTTAACGTTTAATTTCATTTATGTTAATATTTTAGTTCGTTATTGGGTTCATCTCCACCCCCTCTCATTTTTTAATCTTAGAATTTTGTACATATGTGTTAGGATCATTAAATTACAATGACATGGGGCGCGTTTTGTAGGTCTCCCTAGAGTGGATGTGGTTTTATGGTGCATGGAGGATTGATTGGTGACGGACGAGTTCTTATGGTGAATGAATAAATTGTAATTGAATGGGTCGTGAATCAAATTAGCTAGGTATAAGATAGTTAGTGAAGACCAGCCTTCTACCCCCCTCCCCCTTTTCGGCCTTGTGCCACAATTTTGTATTTTTACAAAATAAATCCCGGTCGGCAACTGAAACGGTCGGATACACAGGCCCCTGGCCTTCGCGGCCAGGAACGTCGATCAACAGGCTGCGTATTAAGTTACGCTCCCATTTTTTTTGTCTGCCAACTTAACGATAGTTGGAAACTTTCCTTTCTCTCGCCTACTACTCCTGGCTCCTATTCGACGCTGGACATTCTGTCCCTACTGGCTGCCTGCACGTCGTCCTTAACCTTTCCCGTACACTATGTTAGTGTGACGACCGGCAAACACGCAACGCCTGCACTGGACCTGTGACATGCCCGAACAACGCCAGCTCTTCTTTCCTTCCCAACACGTCAAGTTGGCACCCCGGCAACGACCAACTACAACAACAAGTTGGCACCCCGGCAACGATCAACTTCAACAACCAACACCAACATCACTTGCAACAATTAACTGCGATGATCCTTAGCAACAACCCACATCAGCTTCAACTCCAACAACCAACAGCGATGATCCTGGCAACGACCAACATCAACCTCGACCATCAATGCTTGCACTAGAACCCCTGCACCTCCATCGTTCCGACCTCCTTATTTTCTTTTTCTAGAATAAATTAGCATATATCATATATATCCTCGTTCTGTCGTCCATGTTGTTTGACCGTCAGATTTAACGTCTTCAAAAATGTTAGCGGGCCTCTTGTGTCCTCATTCACTCTTGTGTGATACGGGGGCGCTCGGGGGTCCGCTACACTTCTTTTCAGCACATCCTTGAAAATCAATTATCCGTATTTCGCATGAATATCTTTTAACTTTTGTATGTATTTTGGTTTTGTTGCCAAAAATAAAATTTGGCTTTATTTTTAATCAAATGCTACTGCCTTGTTGTTTTGTACCCAGTTTGTTGTCATCTTACTATATTTTGAACAATTTTGTTTGCGGGCCCTTGATCACAAACACGCAGCCTACACACACACCTGCGACAGCAGTACTCCAAACAAGTACATTTTGTCGGCATGTTTAAACACACATATCTCAACTACACCATTCGACTCTTTTTCTTTTCATCCTACGAAGGACAAGACAGAACATACTCGAACTTTATATTGGCAAGATAAAATTCTCCCAACCTGGAGGAGGTCCTGTGGGCTACCAAAGCGCTTGCTAGAGGAGTGCTCTTTAAACCTATAAAAAGGTAATTATATTCTCTTTCTTCTTGTTTTTAGTCCTTTTTTTAACTCTTGCTTCCAGATGTAGTCGACGTCGATAATGAACACTGCCGACTAGCCATATTCGCTTCCTTACTCTGTTTACTTTTGAAATCTCTCACACATCTCTCAAATTCTACATCATTTCAATACCTAAAAATAATTTGTTCAAATCTGTGCAAAAAGTAGAGCACAGAACAATTTCAACTTCATACACAAAAAACCTCGAGCTCTGATTGGTCAATAAACACGCAAGTGGGCGTTACTATCCACCCACGCACAAGTATTTTTTCAGCTCGTTACTAAAATTTAAGTTGGCGCCTATTTTCTGTGAGCCACCCAAAGTAAATAAATAGAGAAAATTCATTCACACTTACCAGTGAGCACCGTGGCATCAGACGTGTTTTGCAGACCGATTTTGACTGGTGATTACCACTCGAATTTTTCTGATACACTGCGATATTTTTGAACTCTTAACTACATTTTAGTTAAGTTTGATTTATTTTTGCCGTTTTCATTATGTTCTTTTCTTACGACTGTTTTTCAAAAGTTTTTGGATTTTTTCTTTTTCAGTTTCTTACCCGCGCCATTTTTTATTTTGCTCTTATTCTTTTATTATTAGTTTTCTTTTTTGATTTTCATTTACTTTTAAGTTCCCTTTTGAATTTATTTTTTCTGTTTTATTTTCTGTAACCCCTGCCAGAGTTTATCTGTTTATTATTGTACGTGTTATTTTCCGTCAGACTTTATTTTTTCTTGTTTATTTGTTACGTGTTACTTCGTTCTTCGTTTTCCTTTTAAGTATCCGTTAAGTCTTCTGTATTTTATTTGTTAACAGTTCTGTGTACATATTTGTTCTAATTTTTTTATATTTATTATGTCTAATGTGTCTGTTTTTTCTTCCTGTTTTATTTGTTATCGGGTTGACTCTTTTTTGGTTTTGTGATTAGTTACGTATCGGTGGTTTCGTATTTTCCTTGTGTGCCGTTTTGTTTTAATTTTAGTGTTGTATTATTTTTTATAAAAAAACGATACGCTTATTGTTTTACTGACTTACTGCGTGTAATTTTATTCTTTTGTGTGTTTTTCCTGTTTTTCTTGCTGTTTATATTTTTCCCGTACATTTTCCTTTTTGCGTACGTTTTTCTTTTAAATGATCCTTATTTGCACGTTTAACTGTTGTTTTTTTATTACATTGAACTGTTTCTTTTTGTGATTTATTCGTATTTTTTGTTTTGCATTTCTGTCTCTTTCTTTTTTTTTTTGTGAAAAAGAAGAAAACACATCTTGTTTTAAAAGGAAAAAAAATATGAACCAAGAACACAGCCAGAAAAAATCTTTTTGAGACTAAGAAAAAGAAAGATCCGCCTGATAAGCTTTCTGAAATTAATAATAAACACAGAATTAGTAATGAATGCCGAAGGGGGCCAAAATTTAGGCGAAAATTCGGTTTCCACCGAAAGGATGGTGTCCCCAAATGTTGAAAATTTGGGAAAAACCAGTTTCTCAGACAAAAGTAAGATGGCCGAGTATGGTCAAAATTCTTCAAACGAGAACCAGAAAAGTGACGACAATGGAAACAAAGACGAAAATGTAGCGGTCGGAGAGACGCCCTCTTGCTGGACGTCTTCACCAAAATGTAAAATCAACATAACGGAGTTCCTGGAGAAAGCCAAGAGCTATGCACATCTGGTCTCAGCGGATGGGCTCTTGTCAAATCCCGAGGAAGAAGGTTGAAAAAAGAATTGTGTCAGTCTTTGTGGTGGACAAGCTTTCGCGCAAAATTTGTCGCTCCACAAAAGACACTGTTATCAAAGCCTTGACTTCTCTGGGCATCAAAGCTCAGAGGATCATAAAAGGGAAAGGCTTTTTTAAGTGGAACGTACTGTTACCCACACCTGCCGATTGTGAAGCAGCAACAACAAGAGACCTAATAACCAAAAACTTAATTCTGCGCATTAAATAAGAAGGCAGGCGGAGGACCAAGGTTTCAGTATATGATGTTTATCCTCAGATAGTCGGGGAGTACTTGGCTGCCTATCTCTGCCAGTTTCGACAGATACCCAGTGCGTCCTCTGACGATCTGACCGGGGGGGGGGTGGAGTTTTCAGATCATGATTGATAGGAAGGCCTTCGTCTCCATCCCCAACTGTAGAGGGCCAGAAAATGCCGATAATCGTCACAGGGCGTAGACCAAGATGCTGGAAGTGTCGACAGACTAGTCACCTGTCCTCTTCCTGCACAGAGAAGAAGGCCTCTGAAGTTCTGGTCCCCACCCAACCAGATCCCCCTTTGGTATGGCAGGTCGTTGGTAGGGCAAAAGGGAAGCTCCAGGCAGAGGGACTTCGTTCCACAACAACTAAAACAGGCAAAGGGACAAACAGCCCTACTCACTCTAGCAGCTCCAAGGGTGACTCTCCAACCAGCTATTCCAAAAGACTCAAGCAATACAAACCATCGTACGAAAAAAAAAAGAAGAAAAAATACAAAAATTGAAAGAATCACTTACTCAGAAACGCCTGCAAGCTGAAAAATTAAGCGGCTCATCTTCGGCTCCAGCATATCCAGCTAATAAACAGCAGCATATGGCTCCACCTCCTATAACAAAAATACTGCCTACCACCCCTTCCAAAATGACTACCCTCAAGAAAGCTCACAGTCCCAAATCCTTAGCCTAGAAAACAACCTACCCCTTCCCATACCCCTAACCCATCCCATTCAAATTCCCATCAGCTCCCCACAAAAAAAAAGAAAGACATAGAAGTCCGTCAACGGACGAGATAGAATTAGTAACCAAGAAAAAGATCACCAACCCTAGTTTTAATACCGGAGAAGATGTTTGCAAAATATCGAAAGTACAAAAAGAACGGTTAACAACACAAGTCAAAAATTTTAGCGACATAGGCAACCCATTCCTAAATTAGGCTAGTTTTAGGTTTGTTTTTGAATCTTTAGTTTCTTTTTTCAGTTAACTTAGCTAGGGTATGTATGCTCATCGGCCCCTTTTATTTCTGTACCTATTTTTCTTTAGTTTAATTCCCCATCCCTTCCCTCGTTAGGTGGCCACTGATGTCAGTTCTCTGGTGGATACGGGGCGCCTTTCGTTTCGCGTGTGTGTTTTCGGATTTGTTGTTGAATGAATGCGTGTCTGTGTGAGTGCTTGGAATGAATGAATGTTTTTATATTATTATAGTCCCGCATCGACTTCGGACAGTTAACTGATGTTTCTGCCACATTTAAGGATTATGGGGTTTTTATTACTAACATTATTTTGTTTAGTTTCTTGTAAATAGATTATATTCATATTTTACATACTCATTGGGGATCTTCTTTTTAAAATTGTGGTTTTATTCCCCCCCCCCTAGACAATGAATTGTACATTTGGGACTATTTTGGAATTTCATAGAGGTCAATGAGTTATTATGGTGGATGTTTAAGAAATGTAAGTATGTGTTGTTTTGGTGTTAGGACTGTTTGTATGTTTGGGACAGTGTTTGTGGCTAGCTAAGTTTAAAGTTAAGACAGATGAAGACCGTCCTTTTTCCCCAATCCACATTTTGGCCTTCTGCCATATTTTGTACCATAGTACAAATAAATATCTTGCGTATCGTGACACCGAACGACTTGCTTCGATAATCCACGTCACATCATCTTAAGTTTTTACGTCTATACGAACATTCAACAAACTTAAAGAAATCTCTACTCACTGAACAATTCATTACGCAGAAGCCTAAACTTAATTCCTGCAACAGAAATTAACTTTAAGTAGAAATAAGCAGAAAAGTGGAAAATAGAAGAAAAGCTTAAGTAGAAAATCAGGAATGAATGAAAAAGACAAAAAAGCAGGGAAAAAGGAAAAAAGTAAGAATATCAGAAAATCTGCATAGAAACAAAGTGAAAAAGTTGACAAAAAAAGCAGGAAAGAAAGAAAGAGAAATAGCTGAAAAGGAAGAAAGGAAAAATAGCAGAAATGTGAAAATGGAAAAATTGCAAAAAAGAAAATGAAGAAAAGGAAAAATGGTTACTGTAAAATTACTGAAAAGAATAATAAGCAGAAAAATAGTTGAAAAAAGCAGGAAAATGTAAAAAATAGAAAAATCACTAAAAGACAAAAAAGGAAGAAGAAAGGAAAAAATGTGAAATGCAGAAAAATGTAGAAAATACGTGCAAAGTATAAAAATGTAAAATGCTCAAAGCATAAAAAAACTGAAAAACTAAAAAAAGGTGGAAAAACAATAAAAGAAAAAACACAGTAAAAGGAGATAAACAGTAAGGGGATAAAAAGAAATTAAAAAATACAAAAAGGTTTTCCTGTTGTATTTTTTTAATTTCTTCTTTTTTCAAATAGAAACAGGTAAAGAAAAAAGGTGAATAGCAGTAAAAGGAGAAAGGTGGAAAAGGACAAAATGCAAGAAATGTACAAAAGTAAAAAATAAAAACAAACAGAAAAATGAAGAAATGCATGTAATAAAGCAGAAAATTAGTAAAAGGTTAAAAAATTTAAAAAAAAGAAAAGAAAACTGAAAAACAGAATGCCAAAAACAAGTAAAAGAAAAGAAATGAAAAAGGGTAAAAATGCAGAAAAATGGCAAAAAGCAGTAAAAAAGTAAGAATCAAGTAAAAGTAAAAAAAGAAACGAGTAAAAGAAAGAAGTTGTAAAGCAGCAATAGAAAAATGCAGAAAAATAGTGAAAACACAAAATTACTCAGAAAAAAAGCAGAAAATGTTATTTTGTGTTTTCACTATTTTTCTGAATTTTTCTTTTTCAAATTTTTCATTTTTGCTGAAAATGGTTTGCTTTTTCTTTTTCTTTTTTTCCAGTTTTTCTGTTTTTACCTGCATGTCTGGTCTATTTCAAGTTTTTCTGTTTTCTCCTTTTTTCCTTTTTCTTGTATTTTAACTTTAAACTTAGCTAGCCACAAATACTGACGCAAACATACAAACAATGTTCCTAACACCAAAACAACGCATCCTTACTTACCTTTCTTACTACACCCACCATAATACCTCATGTCTCTATGAAATTCCCAAATAGTCCCATATGTACAATTCTTTGTCTGTGGGGGGAGGGGAATACAACAACAATTTAAAAAATCCCCATTGAGTATGTACAATATGAATATAATCTATTTACAAGAAATTAAACAAAATAATGTTAGTAATAAAAACCCCATAATCCTTAAATGTGGCAGAAACATCAGTTAACTGTCCGAAATCGGTGCGGGACTATAATAATATAAAAACATTCATTCATTCCAAGCACTCACACAAACACGCACTCATTCAGAGACAACAACAAATACGAAAACACACATGATGGAGTGAGCCGCCGCTTTTTCCGTTCTAATCTTGACTTTAAGCTGATGCTTAAAGTACAAGGTCAGTTGGGAAGAAGTGAACATCTCGCCTCCATAGAATCCCTTCTGACGTGTCGTCCAAATCACGACTCTCATAACACCTAGCAAGCAAAAGAACGCATATTGTTCAGCCTTCGTCAACGGCCGTGCCACATTGCTACAAACAGAACTGGCCTCAAGGACAAAGAACTTTCCTTGCAGCATGCGGACCATGAGGCCATCAACAAACTTGCACAACGGTGCTACCACCCTGCAATGGAAGAAGGTATTACCAATGGTCTCGACTTTCCCACAACAGCGCCGGCAGTTTGGAGATTTCTCCCAAGCCCGCTGAACAAAGTCTTTTGGCGACCTAGAGGGCCCCACGAATCACCAGCCAGGTGAGAGATGCCTCATCGTTATTGAGGCATTTCAACCTGGGCGCCCAAGGCCATATTGAGCGAGCCTCCTGCTTCGTAAGACCGAGCTCGTCAATCAGATCATCACGAATGGACTCCTTGACTAACACTTAGGAGACATCACCTGGACGTTGGAGAGGCCATCCGACACCCATAAGCGGCGTTTCAGAGCAAGACAACATTCACGATAGAAGGATCATTGGCTCAAGGTAAACGGTGGGCCTCCTCCTCGCTCGAGTTCACACTTGTCAGGGACAGAGAAAGCCTTTACAGGCGTCTTCCTTCCAGAATGCGACCTCCCCAGCCGACTCACGACACATTCAATCTCGGAACGCGATGCGAAATATATATTGACGAATCTCAATGCTAGGCATACCCAGACCGCCTTCAATCCAGATATATTAGCGGCGCTAACGGCTTGTGAGCAAAAGTTAGATCGGGCAATTAAATCCCATACTAGGAATTAGCTTTAGCTAAGGCAGAGTTGACCTCCTTGCTTATAAAAAAAAATCAAGGTCTGGTAGTTAGGGCTAGGTTAAAAAGAATGTTTTTGCATTGGGATGCAAGTTCTCCTTTTGTTCTTTTGTAATAGTACAAAAATTTTCCCCTGTGTTAATTTTGGGGTTTTTTTTTGCATACAGATTCGGAAGCATCAGTGGACGGACTTCCTTGGTGTTTTTCAGATTTTAGAGGGGAATTGATGAGGGTTTCGACAGGAGAAGGATTTGGGGTATGGGAAGGGGTAGGGGTAGTATTTTTGGAGGACTGGGAGACTTTTGAAGAGTAGTCATTTTGGAAGGGGAGGGAGACGGAGATTTTGTCAAGGGAGGTGGTATCATAAGTTGTTTGTAAGATGGGGAAGATGAAATTGAAGAAGGGCCAGATATTTTTTGCCGCTGTTTTCGTTTTTCTGTTATCGTGTCTTTTAATTTTTGTAACTTTTCTTTTTTCTCAAAACTAGGTTCGAATCTCAGCTTGTGTTGACGAAGATTGCTGGCCGAAGAGTCTCCCTTCGTGTTTGTAGAAGGAGTGGGACTGTGTGTCTTTGCCTGTTTGTGTGGAACGTGGCCCTGCTGACTGAAGCTTCCCTTTCGCCCTGCCAACCACCTGCTTTTTAGGGGATGGGGGCTGAGAGTTGGACCCAACCGGGTGTTTCAGCACACCGGTCCCGATTGTTGACATGCCCATTACAGGCGAGACGGATACAACAGACTCGACCAAAGGGGGATTTGGTTGGGCGGGGGCCAGAACTTCAGAGGCCTTCTTCTCTGTGCAGGAAGAGGACAGGTGACACACTTCCGGCATATTGGTCTTCGCCTGGTAACAATTATCGGCATTTCTAAAGAGTTGGGGATGGAGATGAAGGCCTTGCGATCGATCATAATCTCGAAACTCCATCCATAAGTCAGATCGTCAGAGGAAGCACTGTCTGTCCGAACTGGCACAGATAGGCAGCCAAGAGTTCCCCGACGATTTTAGGAGGAACCTCATATACTACTAATTTGGTCCTCCGCCCGCTTCATATTCTGTGCATAGAATTAGGTCCTTTGTTATGTGTTCCCTCCTCATTTTCTCTTTACAAGCTTTTTATCATATTCTCACATTTCCCATTTGTTTTATTTTTATTTGTCCTTCTGTTTCTTTCATTTTCTGCTCTTTCATTTTTGCATTTTTTGCCTTTTTCATTTTTCTGTTTTTTATTTTTCTACCTTTTTCATTTTTGTGCTATTTTTCATTTTCTGCATTTTATGTTTTCTACATTTTCATTTTTGTGTTATTTTTGTTTTATTATACTGATTTCATTTCCTGCACCTCTCATTTTCTCCCTATTTCATGCCTGTGCTATTTTCCTTTCCTGCCTTTATCATTAGTTTTCTAAAAGTTTTCCTTTTAATAAGAAGAATTTAAAGCCGGAAAACTAGAAAACTTAAACAGCACATAACAGAAAAAAATCAGATAGAAATAGAAATAAAAACAGGTAGAAAATGAAGAAGGCAGAAAATGAAACCAATCAGCTGAATGAAAACAGCATACACATCATAGAAATTTAAAAAGCAGAAAATAAAAAGATAGAAAAAGGAAAATAGCATAAGTAAAAAAGAAGAAAAATAAAAAAAAAAAAAACAGAAAAAAAAGACAAAAAAGTTAAATGGCCAAAAAATGAAAAAGAAAGAAAATGTAAAAATCAGAAAAGTGTAAATATCAGATAAATCAAAAATGAAATATACAGAAACAGGCTGAAAAAAAAAAAGAAATATGAAAAAGCAGACAAATAAAAAAAGCATGAAAATAAAAAAAAATTATGAATAGGAAAAATCCATATGAATGAAAAAGGAAATATGTTAGGATAAAATATTTCCCGTCTATTTCATTTTTCTGCTTTATTCCATTTCTTCCTTTTTGTCATATTTACTCATTTTTTCATCACTTTTTTGTGATGCTTGGACGCGTTCGCGTGACACTTTTTTGTGATGCTTGGACGCGTTCGCGTGACACTTTTGTTATGTTAAATGGAAGCTCGTCATTGCTTCCAAAAATGTTCGTTGTAGTCGAGCTTTGTAAACGTCGGTACTACTAGTAGTAACGCCTTCCAATAATATCCGTCGGAATAATACTTGTTCAAGTAATCGCCAAATAGTCTAACGATCAGAAGAGAAACGTAATCCATATAGTAGTAGAATAGAGAGAGAGAGAGAGAGAGAGAGAGAGAGAGAGAGAGAGAGAGAACGTATAGTGATAGTGGATACACAAGAAGAGTGAACAGTGAGCGTATAGTCATCACGCTACTTCCTATTTATTCATTATCTTTATGATCACGTGATCTACTTAATAATTGAATCACCCATGTTTCAAATCACAGTGTCGGCAACGACACCTACTCATATACAACACCTCCCCTTTGAAATGACCTCCTCTAGGATCTATATTTTTTTTTAGCTTTGGTTCGATGTTTAGAAATTCTGTTGGCCTTCTTTTCCTTTTGCCATAAACCCTTGGTTGCACTGCTTCTGCTGGCGTAGGAAAGTTGAATGTGTCGTACAGAATTTCCATCGGGGACATTTTAATTCGGTGAAACGACGTTTTAGCTGGTTAATATGTCGCTTGTGCTCTCACATTTGACCTTTTATTATGCACGTCATTCTGCCAATACGTTCCTTAACGATACCATCTTGCCAAAATTCCTTCTCACGCTGATAATTCCTGAAAAATACTTTTTCTTCAGGGTTGAAATCTGTATTTGTGAATTCATTCTTTGATGTCACCTTATTGAAGATGGACTTGATTTTTCTAATGAACATCAATTTTGCAGGCGACATTCCCGACACGGTGTTTGGGTTTGGTGTAATAAGGTAAACACTTAAAAACTATTGAAACATCATCTCGTCCGGCTCCTCTCCATCCGTTTTCCTTAAAGCCCTCTTAAATGTGTTAACAAAATGTTCTGCTAGTCTGTTCAATCTAGGGTGATACGGGCGAGTAGCAATGTGTTCAATTGCTTGTGACTTGCAAAAGAACTTGAATTCACTGAACGTGAATTGCGTACATTGATAGATACGATTGAGTCAGGAACGCGAAATCTCGCAAAAAATATTTCATACAAGAAATTAATAGTTGCTGTGGTAGTCGGTTCCCTGCATTTTAGTATTTTTGGCCATTTTGTAAAGCTATCTACTACTACCAGATAATACGCTCCATTTATTGGCCGTGCAAAGTCAATATGAATTCTAGTCCATGGTCTATCAGTTGTCGGCCAAGGTTGAACTTTTATAGGCGGTGACTTTGCTGCCAGAACGCAACACCTGCATAATTTTACCACATTTTCTATATCTTTATCCATATTCGGCCAGTAGGTGTAGCATCTCATTAAAGATTTCAGCTTAGAAATTCCCGGATGTCCCTATGAAACTCTTTCAACATTCGTCTTTGTAACAACGCTGGTATAACTACTCTCTCAGTGTACACCATCGCACAATGAAAATGAATTACTATTTCCAATAGTATTTTTTCTGTAGATTTAAATTTATCCTTCATTTTTACTATGAAGTGGTCATTTGCTGCCTTAATTTTTATTTCTTCCAATCTAATTGGCAGGTCTCTCACTGTACGTTGCTTATTTCTCTCTCGGCCATTATCGCTGCAATTACCGTGTCTTCCAGTGGTTCACAACATCTTGGTAATAATCGAGACAATCCGTCCGCATTACTTAGATTCTTAGACGGTAAAAATTCCATTTTGTAGTTATAATTTAATAGGAACGTTCCCCAGTCTATTCGCTTTATGAGTAGGATCACACGTTTTAGATCCATATATTGATAACAATGATGGTCCGTTTTAAGAATAAATTCCCGTCCATGTAAGAACTTGTGGCATTTCGTTGCAAATATAATAGCCAATGCTTCTTTCTTTATTTGACTGTAGCTTCTTTCAGCCGCAATTAACGACCTTGAAGCATGCCCTGTTTGCTTCGTTGATCCGTAGTCATACTTCTGTAATATCACTGCTCCAATCTCTGTATCACTTGCATCAGATGCAATGGCAATATTCAGGTTAGGATCGAAATGAGTCAGTTATAGCTCTGAAATTATTACTTTCTTAATCTGCTCGAATGCACTTTGACATTTTTCTATCTAGTTCCCTTTGACATCTTTCTTCGGTAGATTATTTAATGGTGCTCTCAACTCGTGCATATTAGGTATGTAATTATGGTAATACTTTCCAAAACGTAAGAATGCTTGTAGTTTTGTAATATTAGTTGGCGCGGGCATGTCCTTTATCGCTCTTGCTCTTTCAGGATCCGGTCGTCTACCGGTCTCATCAATAATCTGCCCTAGATATTTGAGTTTGGACATAAATAACTCACACTTTTCTTCACTTATTTTGAAACCATAATCTTTGATTCTTTCAAAAACTTTCTTTAAATCTTCAGCATGTTCTTTTCGGGTTTTGCTTTTTACCAATATGTCGTCCAAATATACCTGAGCACAATCTAACCCAGCCAGCATGGTATCCATTATTTGTGCAACCTTTACACCAAAAAGAAGACGGTTGAAATTATATAACCCTCTATTTGTGTTAATAGTTAGTAATTTTAAGCAGTCTTCATCCATAAGTATTTATAAGTATGCGTCTGAGAGCTCCATGAAAAATTTACCTCCATTCATTTTTGCAAAAATTTCTTCTGGAGTAGGTAACGAGCAATTATGCTGTTTCAAACTTTCGTTTAGTCCCGTCGAAAAATGCTTTTTAACGTAGATTGTCGGTGCTTGCCATTCGGAATAGTCTATTCTCGATGTTACTTCAACCTGTCCAGTTCATTGTTGATTGGAGCTACAGTCGCAAAGGGTACACTTCTTTTTAGTTTAAACGTAGGCGTTACCTTGTCTTCCAATTGAAACTTGGCTTTTACTTTCGTGCATGTATCAAGACCTTCAGAAAAAAATTTCTGAAAAGTCTTTTTCAGTTCACTTTTCAGTTTTTCATTTGCTGTGTTAGAACTGGCAACAGTATTTACGTTGTTACAAAACGAGTTAATAGGTACGTCCCACAGATCAAACAATGCCACCCAATCTGTAACAAACAGATTAGGCGTGTGTTTTACACAAATACTACCGGTTTTTGATCTTCCCGACGAACGAAACGCTACAGCTGAATTTGCCTAAAAAGTTTAATCTTTTCCCTGAGAATCCATAAGCGATTTTCTCAGAAGCGTGAGAAGTTCTCCTGTGTCTAATTGCAACTTAATTTTCACACCATTTATTTGCACGAAAACATATTTCCTCTTTTGCGAAGTGTAATTAATTTGTCTTTTGGGTTTCTTATTATTACTGTATGTATTAATTCTGTTTATATTTCTGAGATGGGGTATTATGTACACTATTTACATTATTCGGTCTATTGTCCTCATCTTTGTCGCCATATTTATTAAAAATTGCAAATTTATTATCCACTGTGCCATGTGTCCTCAAGGACGCATAGCACAGTGGATAAAGGCGTTAGTTAGATCCAGTGACAGGACCCAAAGAGTGTGAGTTCAATACCTGGTTAAGGTGGTGGAGAACTTGGAGAGGGAATTAACAGAGATAACTGATAACTGACATCCATTAGACATGGCACGTGGAACTAGAACAGTCTATCCCAGTGAGCGAAATAAAGGGTTCAGTTCCAACCACCTGGAGAAGGCCAGAGAGTACAACGGCCGAAACTTTGTAATAAATATGGCGACAAAGATGAGGACAATAGTCCGAATAATGTAATGTATTAATTCTGTTCACATGCGTTTTCTTTCTTCTTTTTTAATCTGCATCACGCACTCTTGTGTCCTAATTTCCCACACTCAAAGAATTTCTTGTTTCTAAAGAAAAGCCGTGGCAAATATTAGGTATTGAATAAGTTTTATAATCTTTCCTGATAGTTTTATCAAGAGTTGGAATTTTTCCTCTTAGTTGGTCGGACACTGTGGACCTTTGAATTTTCTTTTTCTTCAATCCTCGTGGCTATCAAACTTTAAATTCACAATGTGTTTAACACTCTTCTGCTATTCTCTGGAGAGTTCATTTTTGGATCCATTTCTAGTTTAGAAAGTATCCTAGATCTAATCTCTGCGTCTTTGTTAGATGTTAAGCCCTGAACGAATGTCAGACATTTGAACAGACCAGGAGCTCATTCAATTTAAACTTTTCGCATTCCTGAATTACGAGTCCTGCGTACGTGACAAAATCTTCTCCGTCGGATTTCACTAAATTGAGATATTGCCAACGTATATTAAACAGCGAACTCCTGTTTCCAAATATTTTCGATAGTGTTAGGACAGTCTCATCAAAACTTATTTCTCCCGGCTTCTTCGGCAAAATATAGTTTATATATTTTTTATGTTCGGGATAATTTCCTCAACAATCAAACTTTTTTCTCATCACTCCAGTGCGCACAATCCCTTTTAGAGATTCGTTCATATCTTCTATAGTATGATGGAAAAATTATTCCTTCATCAGGATTGTACAGAAACTCGGTGATTGAATTAGCGACAGCATCAGGAGTAAACGAATCTGAAGTTTTTGTTTCCATCGTTTTAGTAAACAACTCGAAAACCTTTTGTTGCTGTAATTGTAATTGAAACTGCTGTTCATGGTGCTGTTTTTGTTGCTGTAATTGTAGTTCCTGCTGTAATTTCTGTTGTTACAACATTTGAGCCACAAGGGCCTTTAATTCTTCCATTTTCTGCCGAACCTTTTGCAGATCAATTTTTCCCGTCTGTGTTAGTTCAAGGAATCCTCGTCGCCACTTTTGTGATGTTGGACGGATTCGCTTGTCACTTTTGTTATATCAAACGAAAGCTCGTTATCACTTCAAAAATACTGATTGTAGACGAGACTTGTAAACGCCGGTACTAGTAGTAACGCCTTCCAATAATATCCGCACTAGTGATACTTGTTCAAGTAGTAATCGCTAAATAGTATAATGATCAGAAGAGAATTGTAATCCGTATAGTAGTAAACTAGAGTGAATGAACGTATGGCAATAGTGGATAGAAAAGAAGAGTGAACAGTGAAAATATTTATTGTATTAATTGTACAAATAGGGCACAAGGCCAAAAAGGAGGAAAGGGGAAAAGGATGGTCTTCTGTTTTAACATTAAACTTAGCTAGCCGCAAACACTGACCCAAACATGCAAAAAATATATACACCATACACCATAATACCTCATACACCATAATACCTTAGAAACTCTATGAAGTCTTAACTAGTCCCCATATATACAAGTCATTGTCTGTGTGTGGGGGGGAAGGGGAATTAAATAATAATTAAAAATCTAAAAAAACCATGAATATTTACAAATGTGTACAAAACTATATACAAGAAACTAAACAAAATTTTGTTAGTAATACCCCCCCCCTACAAAGCCCTAACTGTGGCAGCAACATCAGTTAACTGGACGAAATCAATGCGGGGCTTTAAAAAATATAAAACATCCATACATCCCAAGCGCTCGCTCAAACACACACTCATTCAAACACAAAAACAGTTACGAAAGTCACACCCGAAACAAAAGATGCCGCGCACCCACCAGAGAACTGACATCACTATCCACCTAAAGATGGAAGGGATGGGGAATTAAACTAAAAGAAAAAAATAGGGTCAAAAATAAAAGGGGCCAATGAGCATACACACCCTAGGTAAGTTTACTAAAGGGAAAAAAAACTAAAACAAAAAACGACCTATACTAAACTATTAAGGGGAGGGTTGCTAATGTTCACAACCCAGCATACGCAATATCCTCCGAACCGGCATCAAAATGCCACTCTAAGTCAGCACCATTCACTCAGCAAAGACGCGCAAGACTCACCCACCTTTCGCCAAATTCCAATGGATGGAGTCGCTTCCTTTCCCTTCTGATCTTGACTTTAAGATGATGCTTAAAGAACAGGATCAGTTCGGAAGAGGTAAACTTCTCGGCCCCATGGAATTCCTTCTGTCGCGTCGTCCATATCACGACTCACATAACCTCCAGTAAGCAAAGGAACACATAGTGCTCAGCCTTAGTCAACGGCGGTACTATATTGCTACAGACGGAACTGGTATCAAGGACAGAGAATTTCCGCGCAGCATGCGAACCATGATGTCTTCAACAAACTTGCACAACGGAGCTATGAAACTACAATGAAAAAAGGCGTGACCTAGAGTCTTCACTTTCCCACTGCAGGGAACGCAGTTTGGCGACTTTGTAACAGAGAGAGGTTGACGCACATGAATGCACACACGCAAATATAACGTTTATTGATTGAAGATGGAAAACACGATCTTCCGTGAAAGTTACAAACTGTGTCAGCGCTATCAATAGGAAAGAATCTAGAACAATGATATATGAAACCTGAGACGGCTGATGGATAAAGAATAAATTTCAAATCGGGTTGGCGAGGACTTGTTTATAAACAAATACAAAAGGGCAGGAGGCGATGTTTAATTTGGGTCATTAAAAAAAAAATAGACGAAAATAATATTTTTGATAAAAACATATTGAAGTAAATTGGATCGGGGAGATAAGATCAGTGTATGTTTACCGCAAGTGAAATCTGATCTAAACACAAGTTGTATCCACTGAATTTGGTCATCGAAAAGACAATTGAAATGAACATTGAACTAATTAATTTTATCCACTAAGAGTTTTGAAATAGATCTGAATTTAAACTTTGCATATGGCGACACTCGTGTTAAGCGCGTGAACAACCTGGCTTATAACTTTCGGTTTGATATATAAACGCGAGTTTTGCTGAGTTGGGGAAACTTGAGCGTTAGACGAGAGTGACGTTAAGAGAGAGAGAGACAGTCGTTGCAGTGAGTCGGTCCAATGGCGAGTCAGAGATAATAACTTCAAGAAATATCATCGTCGTTGTAGCAGTCGCATTGAAAAGTCACTTTGTCACTTACAACAACCAACTTAAAAGCTACACTTCCACGTAGGGCTGGAATTACGAGTCACATATCCTCCCAAGTTGATTTGGAACGAGTTAATCACACACACTCTCTCTGTTGGTATAATTAGTAGAGGAGTGGTCCTCTGTTCTTGTGTTAATTGCTTTTCTATCCTTTCTGTAAACTCTTTTCTACTGTTGTTGTTTTCTTATATAAAAGACATCAATATTATTTACCCATTGTTGTTCGGCTTCTGCAGATATTATTTCCTTGTTTGCCACATTCTAATTTTCCTTCCGCCCACCCTCACAGCCGTGCCTACATCCCCAATCGACCGTGAACGTATGGACAACACCCCGCTTACTGGATCTAAAAACTAACATAACGTGGGCAGCAGGCGGAACTTTTCCAGTGACCGGTCGAACAATCTACGGGTATTCAGGGAGCGTGCGACCAGCTACCCCTGAGTTCGGTTCAGACCGAGTGGGTGCCTCAACCCAAAGAGGAAGACGCTGGAGGTTGAGGGGCTGAAGAGACGAGTGGTAGAACTTTGCCAAACCCGCCGAACGAAGTCTTTTGGCGACCCAGAGGGTCCCTCGAATCATCATCTAGGTGAGTGATGCCTCAGTGTCAGTGAGACATTTTAATCCAGGTGCCCAAGGCCATATGCAGCGAGCCTCCCGCTTTGTCAGACCAAGCTCGCCTATCAAAGCATCCTGAACGTTTCCCCTAACACCTGATACAATGCCTTACGGGACAATGGCTGGACGTCGGAGAGGCCATCCTTCGCCCGTAAGAGTTGCTTGAGAGCAAGCTGACATTCGTGATAGTCATCATCTTGCGGCCTCAACCGAGATTGAACTCACTAATACTTTGATTGGTGTAGTTCATAATCTTGTCAATAGCTGAATTCTTGATGCTTCGCTAGGGCTATCAAGGGTGTTTTTTATCGTGACACCATCACTAAATGGATTGCCAACCAAGGCTCAGAGAGACTCCATTCACCCTCATCTAAGGGCAGGTTTTGAATTCAGAGTTTTCCTTCTCCTAGACCAGTTGCCATCCAAGGCTATAGAACCCAGTCTGTCCTGCTATTTACTCATAGCTAGAGGGAGAAGAAAGAGGATTCACACCTTTCCCAAGGGTATTAGCACGTAAGTGAATGTAATGGATTCGACTGGAATTCGAACTCAGCTCTCCGATTCCTCAATCCAAGCCGCTATCCATTACTCCACCGTGTCTCCTCGCCTCGAGGTGAACGGCCGGCCTCTTCCTCACACGAGCGCGCACTTCTTGGAAAGTTTCTACGATCGTCTTCCTTCCAGAATTCGCCGTTTTCATCTAATTGCATACACATCCGGCCTAGATAAGTAATGCGAGGCGTATGTCGACGAATCCCAACGCAAGGCACCCCCTAGACCGCCATCAGAAGGATGAAGGTAACAGATCTTGCGACTAACCATGGCGGCTCTGCTTCCCCACAAGAAGGAGAATAAGAGCCTTACAAACGCCAATAAAGTGTCAGACGGGAGTGGAAGCGCCGAGAGTCGGTAAAGGAGAATCCGGTAGATGTGCGAGGCACATACTTCCGCCCTCCCTTTCAAGGAAAGATTCCTCCGGGATCACAGACGAACTGCAACCTCGGCCTTCTCCCGCACCTCCGACCAATTCATTTCCAACAGAAGGTCGGGACCAAACCAGACACCGAGTATCTTGACCGGCCCGTCCGTCCAGAGTAAAGATCCGGGAAGAGAAACACCCTTCCACGTACCCAACCGCAAAGCCAACAGACTTATCGCAGTTGAACTTGGCCCCTGTCACCATCTCATAGCCTTTGATTACTTTGCTGACTTCGTTAATTTCCGCTTTGCTCGGCACAAGAACCGAAACGCCATCAGCATAAGCGGAGTATCTGGCCGAGGTGGTAGCACCAGGTAGGGAAATTCCGCGAAAGACCGGATTCGTCTTCAACTTACCCAGGAAAGGGTCCAACGCAAGAACGTACAGCAATGGAGACAGCGGACAACCTTGACGAATGGAGCGAGACAGAATGAAAGGTTTCGATCTTAATTCATTCACTTCTACCAGCGCACCGGGGGACGCATACAGCAGTCGGATCCAAGTGCGAAAGTCCGGCCCGAAACCGGCGGCCGAAAGAACAGCCTCCAGAAATCGATGGTCAACTCTATCGAAAGCCTTGGACTGATCTAAATTGATCAGCGCGGCATCACTGTCGACTTGCTTGAGTGAGTATCAAGCGTACCAAATGAAGGTTGTCCTGAATAGTCCTGCCCTTCACAGCACAAGTCTGCTCGGGACCAATCAGACTAGAGAGTACAACCTGAAAACAGCCGGCAAAGACCTTGGCTAAAATCTTCAAATCTGTGTTTAACATTGTCAAAGGCCGATAATTATCTACCCCATCCCCACCATCTTTGCTCTTGCAAAGCAACTTGATCAAACCCCTGGTGAAGCGTTGAGGTATAGACCCCTGCTTCATCCAGTTGTGGAAAATCAGTGCCAGCAGGGGGACGAAGATGGGCGACTGCCTCAAGTACATTTCGTAAGGAAGACCATCTAATCCCGGAGTCTTGTCCAGGCCAACCCAGATCTCAGACTCTGTAATGGGACCCTCTCACCCAGCCGCTTCAGCCGCCTCGAGGCGGGGAAAGTCGGCTAAATAGGCATCGAACTGAGCAGGGATCAGACCGAGCTCCCTGGAGAAACAGCTCCTGAAAATAGTCACGGAAAGCGTCACAAATACCCACTATCACGGAATTTGATCGCTCGATCTACCTTTGCCTCACAAGACTTTTGCGCTGCTAACCCTGCTAGATTGAGTCGGCGACTAAAATCATCAGCAAAATACCTAAGTTTAGATTTTAGAGAATCCCACCACATTATGAGTTCAATTTCCAGTAACCAGGCATCTTAACCTTAGTCTTATCTAAGTTTACCCGAATCCGGACAAGCCTATGATCCGAGTAAACTATAAAATGGAAACATTCTACGAGCCCTACGTCGACTCTCTTAACTAGAACTCGGTCGATATAGCTTGCGTTCACCACCGAATCCGAGCTGCCACCCCTAGTTCAAGTCCGGGGGTGCTCATTTCGATACTTATCGACGAGATTGATCTCGTCGATAAGTCCCGTCGATAAAGTCCCGAAACGGCTTAACATCCGGTTTTGAGTACCTGATTTTTGCCCTATACGATCTATACCGGGATCAAGGACGCCATTCCAATCACCCGTTAGAACTACCGAACGAGATATCATCAAAAACGGCGCGATCTGCCGAAACAAACCAGGCCGCTGCGCGTTGTCATTGAGCGCATAAACCCCAATGAGACGAAGAGCCTTATCCTTTATGGTAACATCCAGCACGCAAAGAGCACACGCCGCATCCAGAGACTTGCTCACCAGCCAGGAAATACCCTTCGAGCGTCCATCAAAACATGCTGAATAGAGGGAGAATTTCTTAGACAGCAGTACGTCCCACATGAAGAAACCTGTTCTTTTGATAACTCTTTTTCGGTTTAATCCCCAGGGACATGAGTGATTTTATTTAGCGAACGCTTGTCCACCACGAAGACTGACACCATTCTCTTATCAAACACCTTTAATTCTTGGACTTCTTCTAAGAGCCCATCTTCTTTTACAAGATGTGCGTAGCCCTTAGCCTTTTCCAAAAATTCCGCGGTGTTTATAATGCAATTCGGTCTTTATAATGCAATTCGATTCCCTTATCTTGAGCCTCCTTCGGTTCATTCTTATCACTGGGTTGACTTTCAACCGTCATGGTATTTTCTGTGAGCACTGTGTCAGGATTTTTAGGGGTTGCTTGTCGCCGTTTTTTGGATTTAATTTTATCCGGGGGAAGCGATCTGCCTTAGATCCTTTTTCACAGAACGACTATCCACTTCGGCGATTTTTATAATCCACTTCTCTAAGCGTGTGTATATTTTTAAATTCTTGTGAAAAATAAAATGGAGTAGGGGTGGGGAAAAATGAAACAGCAAAAACTGAAAAAATAAGAAATTAGATTCTTCTACAATAATGGAAGATATTAAACAAGTATTACAAGTAGGAAAGTGTGAAACTAAAGAATTAATAGAACAAAAAAAAGACTGGATAAACCAGTGTAAAATAATAAACTAAACTACTTATAAGAACTAATTTGAAAAGAAGGAATTAAACCAAAAACGACTGGAAAAAGAAAAAGAAGAAAGTGAAAACAATAAAGTTTTCAAAAATAAAGTTGATAATTAAGAAAAAGACTAGGAAAACGTTCACCCAAGAAAAAATAAGTCGGCCGAAACCGAAAAATAAGCAAAGAAATCAAAAACTAACAATAAATAAATAAAACTGATAAAGTATGAAAAAAAAAGACTAGATTAAATAAACTCGTTCAAATAAGTAGTTAATAAATAAAAGAAAGAAAATAAAATAAGTAATCTGGTAAGACTTTAAAAAGAAATAAAATTCAAAATGGCGTCCAAATGCCGCCGAGAAAACTGAAAAAAAAAACAAGTTCGACAAGAAAGAAAATTACAAGTTCAAAATTTAAATATCAACAAAAGGGACTTCCTTTTCCTTTTTTTCACACGTTAAAATTAAACAAAACTATAAATTAAAATGCAAAAGAGAAAAAAAAACAGAAGTCTGGTTTGAAACTAGTCAAACCAGTTAAAAAATACAGGTTTGCGATCGAAGCCGCCGGCGAAAAAATAAAACTGAAAAGAAAAATTCAAAAAAACTTCTTTATTTTTCTTTTTGCTTTTCTTAAACTTTGCCTATTTTTTCCACAATAACGAAGGTAAAAGAAAACAACTATAAATGAAAAACAAATAAAAGAAAAGAAAAACAGAAAAATAGTTGACCGATAAGACTTTGTCAAACCGGACTAAAAATAGAAATAAAGATGTCGGCCAAAGCCAACGAGGGGAAAAAATCTTACAAAGCAAAAAACAATAAATTAAACATAAAAAAAGGGGAAACTTAACAAATCACTTGTAGGTCGGAGAAAGTTCGTAAGCACACACTCGGTTAAAAGTTAGGTCACTTCTAGCCGAAAAACGAGACTCAAGAATAGTAATTCGGATAGTGATCAAGAGTGAACAGTGAACGTGTAGTCATTACGCTACTTCCTATTTATTCACTTCCTTTATGATCATGTGATCTACTTAATAATGGAATCGCCATGTTACTCACTGGCGATCTAGTTTCAAACCACAGTGTCGGCAACGACACTTACTCTTATACAGCAGGAGGTCAATAGTGTCTAGTCGTCAAGCGACCCAAATGCCTTTCCGCTATTTCTTAGTCGAGACAGAACTGTCTAGACAAAAAATTAAAAAAAATAGATGAGAAGAAACACAAAGACAGTATGTTTCTTAATAACTTGATCATACATCTTATTTAACATTCAACACATTTATGCTTTTTTATTCAGAAATATGAAAATATACTTCTTTTGATACACATTTATGCTTTGTATTTAGAAATATTAAATACGCAAAATGACTTAGACTTAGATAAATATTAAATACACTAAATGACGTAGACTTTTTCACTTAGCAATAAGAAAATATTCTACTATACACATTTATGCTACGTTTTATATACATTTTTGCTTTTTTATTTAAAAAATACAATGTCATGCTACTTTTTATTCCTATTTAGCCTTTTTTATTAGAAATATTTAAATATGATAATTTTTAACACATTTATGCTTTTTAATGTAGAAATATGAAAATATGCAACTTTTGTAAACATTTGTTTTTTATTTAGAAATATGAAAATATGCTACTTTTTATACACATTTAAGCTTTTTTATTATTTAGGAACAAGTAAATTTATTACTTTTGATGCACATTTATGCTTTCATACTTAAAAATATGAAAATATGTTACATTTTATAAACACTTAAGCTTTTTTATTTAGACCTGAAAATATACTACTTTTTTATACAGAAGTATACTTTTTATTTACAAAATACGAAAATATGCTGCATTTTATTCACATTTATGCTTTTCTATTAGAAATATTTAAATATGTTCATTTTTGCATACTTTTAGAATTTTTCATTTAGCAAAATTAAAATATACTTTTATATACATTTATGCTTTTAATTTAGAAATACGAAAATAAGCTAATATAGTGACACTTTGCTCTTCTAAATTTTGGTACGGGTTCAAAGTCGGGAATTTTCCCGGCAACAGGTCATTGGGGGATTTGGTAGCAACTCGTCCGCTCTTCGTTGCTTGTCTCGTCTCTAACCGCTTGAGGCGCCAACGCGAGTCCGTCCCAAGATACCTTTATAACTCATGTTTTCTCTTATTTATGCGATCTGAGACCATTCCCATGGGGAGGTTTTGACAGTCTTTTTGACAATTTTGATTTTTAAACCAAGTGAACGAAGCGTCCTGGGTATGACGATAAACTACATCCGCGTCCTAGGTATGACGATAAACTATATACGCGTCCTGGGTATGACGATAAACTACATCAACGTCCTGGGTATGACGATAAACTACGTCCAACAGCAAGGCCTCTGATAATACCTTTCTGGAAATATAATGTTGCCAGCTGTACGTTTTTGAAAAAATATTACCAGCTATACGTTTTTTTTGAAAGAATAGTATTGCCGGCTATACGTTTTTGAAAAAATAAAATACCAGCTATACATTTTTTTGAAAAATTAATATTACCAGCTATACGTTTCTGAAAAATAATATTACCAGCTATACATTTTTGAAAAAATAATATTACCAGCTATATATTTTTGGAAAAATAATATTACCAGTTATACGTTTTTGAAGAAATATTATCATCAGCTGTACGTTTTTGAAAAAATAATATTACCAGCTATACGTTTTTGAAAAATAATATTACCAGCTATACGTTTTTGAAGAAATATCATCAGCTATACATATTTGAGGAAAAAATATTAACAGGAACAAATTTTTGACAAAGCAAAAGTATTACCAGGAAAAAAAATGTTCCTGGCATTAAATGATCCATTGAGGTTGATGTACCGTAAAACAAACCAAACCAAACCAAACCAAACCAAACCAAACCGAATGGACGAAGAAGCAGTCTTATTTTAATCATTGATTTTCCATAACAAATATTATTTCCCAGTCTTTGGTCTGATTTGTTCTAGTGCACCCAACCAGCCATCCCGTTCCCACAACACTCGGGTTATCATGCAGATAAACCTTACAGTTTAGTTTCTCATTTTCTACCACTCGTCCCTTCAGCCCCTCAACCTCTGGCGTCTTCCTCTTTGGGTTGAGGCACCCACTCGGTCTGAACCGAACTCAGGGGTAGCTGGTCGCACGCTCCCTGAATACCCGTAGATTGTTCGACCGGTCACTGGAAAAGTTCCGCCTGCTGCCCACGTTATGTTAGTTTTTAGATCCAGTAAGCGGGGTGTTGTCCATACGTTCACGGTCGATTGGGGATGTAGGCACGGCTGTGAGGGTGGGCGGAAGGAAAATTAGAATGTGGCAAACAAGGAAATAATATCTGCAGAAGCCGAACAACAATGGGTAAAATATTGATGTCTTTTATATAAGAAAACAACAACAGTAGAAAAGAGTTTACAGAAAGGATAGAAAAGCAATTAACACAAGAACAGAGGACCACTCCTCTACTAATTATACCAACAGAGAGAGGTGTGTGTGTGATTAACTCGTTCCAAATCAACTTGGGAGGATATGTGACTCGTAATTCCAGCCCTACGTGGAAGTGTAGCTTTTAAGTTGGTTGTTGTAAGTGACAAAGTGACTTTTCAATGCGACTGCTACAACGACGATGATATTTCTTGAAGTTCTTATCTCTGACTCGCCATTGGACCAACCCACTGCAACGACTGTCTCTATCTCTCTCTCTCTCTCTCTCTCTCTCTCTCTCTCTCTCTCTCTCTCTCTCAACGTCACTCTCGTCTAACGCTCAAGTTTCCCCAACTCAGCAAAACTCGCGTTTATATATCAAACCGAAAGTTATAAGCCAGGTTGTTCACGCGCTTAACACGAGTGTCGCCATATGCAAAGTTTAAATTCAGATCTATTTCAAATCTCTTAGTGGATAAAATTAATTAGTTCAATGTTCATTTCAATTGTCTTCTCGATGACCAAATTCAGCAGATACAACTTATGTTTAGATCAGACTTTGCTAGCGGTAAACATACACTGATCTTACCTCCCCGGTCCAATTTACTTCAATATGTTTTTATCAAAAATATTATTTTCGTCTATTTTTTTTTTTAATGACCCAAATTAAACATCGCCTCCTGCCCTTTTGTATTTGTTTATAAACAAGTCCTCGCCAACCCGATTTGAAATTTATTCTTTATCCATCAGCCGTCTCAGGTTTCATATATCATTGTTCTAGATTCTTTCCTATTGATAGCGCTGACACAGTTTGTAACTTTCACGGAAGATCGTGTTTTCCATCTTCAATCAATAAACGTTATATTTGCGTGTGTGCATTCATGTGCGTCAACCTCTCTCTGTTACAATTTCAATTTCCTTTTCCGGTGACAGATTAAGTCTCGTCTCCCGAGTTGTTTATATTTCCATAATTATATTTCAGATGGCCAACTGTAACTTCCATTTTTGTCGACGGCCATAACTCAACTTTTCTCAGTTCTGTTTTTAATTCCCACGGTTAGCAAATAACCCAGAATATACATTAACGATTTCCTCCTGCACGCCGACCTCTTGATATTCTCTCTTCCTCCCTTCTCATATTCATAGCTCATATTTTTATATCAACCCCTTCAATTCCACCAGTGTCACATAGTGTCATATACACTACCTTTTCCCTTTACTTGTATATGACATGAAACTCACCTTCTCTATGGTAAATATTAAAACAAAAAAACTTGTTTTTTTCATGAAACATTCTTTCTTTCTCACTAATAATGCAGTGGAATTAAAAAGTTTTTCTCCTTTTCAGGGTCAAGAGCATGTACGTTCATACTGGGCTTTGTATCACCCCTTAAAATTTTATCATTTGACTTGTTTTATGGTTTGTTCCTCTTGGTTGATTTTCCTCTCTCTACAGTAGGGTTTTTTGTTTTCCTTCGACAGATGTCGATTCTGCTTCTAGTTCATCTAGCTTCTAGTTCACCTAGTTTATTCAACTCTGTCTCTTCTTCCTCCGAAGTCGATTTGCTTTGGTAAAGAATATTAATTGGTTTCCTTCTGTCATTTTCATGCACACTTGCCAATCCCTGGGGATTAGTTGATTTTCTCCAATGCTTCCTCAGCTTCTATATTATTGTCATTATGACAGCAATAACTACTAAGTTAATGGCACTCAATTTGTCTTTCAATTGGTCCTAATTCTCTCTACCTGCTTTAATAATTTTGGCATCGTTTTCAAGGTAATTCCTGGGCATTTCTCGACAACTCGTTCCCATAACTTTGTCTAGTTATTCGGAGCCATTTCGATTATATTTCTCTTCGGCCTGATAATATGGGGGAAGGGTGACAGATAACCCAAATACCGAACATCCCAAAGGAAACGCTATTAAAGTCAATGGGGGATTTATCTTTATTGATGCCGTGGGTTTTGCCTCATATACTCTCGATAGATCAATCTGAATTTGGGTAGCCACTGCCCAAACTCCTTCAGATCTGATAGCTTGTGGTAATACAGTATTTGTCAATATCCCCACTTGACAATTTTCCTCAATTGCCTCTTTATCTCCCTTAAACAATTCAAGCACACACAACCTGTGATTTCCCATCACAAATGGGACAATGATTTTACACGTCCCTAAAGTATCGGCTTTACATATCCCCGCTTCTCCTGTCATTATCAACATAAATCTTGTTCTCGCTGAATTTAAGGCTATATCTTCTGTCTCAATTTGATATTTTGCAACTACCCCTGGTCCCTGTTCTATTCGGGGGTAGGGGATGGGTAAGTTTAACACCTGCTATATCTCAAAAATACTTACCATGTCTAACAACGGAAGGAACATTAAAACCAAGAGTTTGTTATCTTCTAGCAAAGTAACACAACCTAATACCTTGTAGCATTTCCATAACTCTTCCATAACACTTGGCACTGTCCTTCTCTGGTATACCTTTACTCTGGCCGCACTCAGCTTAGTCATTTCACCTTCCAATTTATCTAACAGTATTTCGTATGGATTCAAATCTATTATGAAAGTCACTAACCATTTTGATCTCGTTATCGTCACTTCGCTCGTAATCATATTTTCGTTGTTCTTCCAGAGGCTCCTACCACTACTATCATTACCAGTAGTAGCAACCTCATCGTGCCAGACATTCCCGCAAGTGTAATAAGATTTCCTTGCTTTATTCTACCGACAATTCAGTTTTTGTATACATACATATTTATTTAGTATATTCCCACTATTTCTTATCTTCTAATTTATTTTTTTCGATTTCAACTTATTCGTATTGCTAACCAACTTCCAGCCCGTTGATTTGTTTCAGACAGGTGTGCAGGGCCTTCACCGATACCACCGCCGGACATCTACGGGCCCTTGTGCAGACCGACCATAGCACCAGTAAGTAAGTGTCTTCCTCCCTCCATGACGTGCCTACACACCCCTGTCCCCACCAACCAAACTCAAACTTATATTGTCATTTTTTCTTTTTTTAATGACCCGATGCCGTCACACAACTAGGAGTGCATTTTCCCGTAATGACATGACGACACTGAATCACCCATTCCATTCTTCTCACTTGTATTTCCCCTTATTGGGATTCAGAGCGTTTCACCCTCCTTAATCTTTGCTTGATGGGTAAATCTGGCTCAACCTCTGGTATTCTCCTTTAACTGTTTTTAAAGTTGGGAGAGAAATATTTCACCCTTTTCCTAGTCGCTTAATTCTTCTTCCATAACTTCTGGATCAGTGCTACGGATATCGTTTTCCACGTTCCGTCTCTCTGACTCCTCGCCTGATGGCCTCCCTGTCCCTCCCGATTTTTCAGTAGCTAACTGGCTACTCATTATCTGTCTTCATTTTCAGATTCACTCTCTGATTCAATTCAAGTTGGCATCTACGCGGACGACACTACAATTTACTCCTGCCTCAAAAACAAATCTAGTGTCGGTGACAAAACTAACCTGGCCGCTCGTTTTGAAATGGACCTCCAATCGGTTGTTAATTGGGGCAAGAATTGGCTGGTCAACGTTAACGCCTCAAAAACTAAACTACTCTCTATTAATCACCATAGAGATCCTTCCCTGCCCCCCTATTAGAATGCTCTCGCTCCAAATCTTCTGCAACCCCCTGCATCCTAGTGGCTTCACGCCTTGCTCGGGACGTAATGCTTAAAAAAAATCTAGGAGGGTTACTTTCCTCATCTTCTTTCTTTTATTTTTCTGTTCAAGATTTTCCCAAACATCAATCTCCGCTAGTTTTACAACATTAGCATAAGCTCTTTTATCTCTTCCCTCCATCTGATCCCAAATTATGAATGACACTGGTCCTGTTTGTTCCACTATTCTGTAATATGCTTGGATTTTGTAGAATACAGGATCTCCAACCCCTAACTCTACATCTTTTCTTCCTTTATTCATCCTCACATTTCTCTTTTATTGTGTCCGTTTAATCCTCTTCCATGTCCCTGTGAATATATTTTGCTGTTCTGTTATTAGGTTATGGTGGTCCTCTTCCAGATATTTTCTGAAAGGCTTTAATTGGCTATCTACTGGCAAGACCACGTTTCATCCAAACAGCATATAATATGGCGAGAACCTAGAGGTTTCATTTATGGAGAATCTCACTGGCGCCAACACCTGCGTCAAATGCAAATCCCAATTCTCAGTATTATCTTTCGCTAATTTTGACAATATGTCCCCTTGGGTTCGGTGAGTGGTATGGGGAGGTGTTTACATGCATTTTACTCATGCTTGAAAGGGTCTCTGTCATTATCTTATTCACATTCTCTGGCCTATCGTCTGTGACCAGCTGTTTGGGAGCTCCAGAGCAAGGAAATATCTCTGTCAGTATCAAGTCGGACCCTGTTTGGGCTCTCTTATCAGGTACCGCATATGCCTCAGGCCAATTTGTTAGCCAATCTTCAAAACCCACTATGTATAGATCCCCTCTTGGGGTCTCTCCATCTTTTCTTTTTATGTGCCGTGTCCTTTCAGGACGTAGGCGATCATGGCTTTCCACTTCCCTTATTCCTTCCCTCTATTCGACCTGTGAATATCAGATTCTCTAGGACCTCCTTTCTCATTACGTGTCCCAGAAACTTCAGCTGCCTCTTCCTGGTATTAAGTATAAGTCTCCTCTTTGTTTGCATCCTCTCCAAGACCTCATCTTTGCTCACATGCTTGGTCCATGCTATCCCCAGCCTCCTTCTGTAGAACCACATCTCCGTCGCCACGAGTCTCTTCTTCATCTTTGAGGAGACCGTCCAATATTCGCTGCCGTAAATGAGGACAGATATCACGTAACATTTCAGTACTCTTTTTTGTTAACAAAGTAATCCTCGCGTCTCACAATACTCTATCCAGCTTTTGGAATTCGTCCTTGACCATCCCAATACGTCTACGGATCTCGGTGTTGCACTTACCGCCTTCTGTCAAAACACTTCCCAGATATTTAAATTTCCACACCTACTTGATTTTTGGGTCCCTGAGCTGCAAATCACATTTCGGGCTCATCCTTTTACTGATGACCTTGCATTCTGTCTTCGTGTAGTTTATTCTTAGTCCCTTCTTCTCGCTTTCCTTCGCTACCTTCTGTAGGAGGTTTTATAATTTAATTTCCGTGTCTGCTATCAATACTGGGTCATCTGCGTATCTTATGTTGTAAAGATTGTGGCCGCCAATGACGAATCCCGGTAGGATTTCCAATTCTCTCAGAATTGCCTCGGTGTTGAATAGGTCTGGTGAGAAGACACATCCTTGCCTTACGCCTTTGTATATTCGCTGCACTCGTTCTCTATGCGCATGCATGCTACGGTCCTGATATATCCAGGCTTGACTTTTCAAAAAGATAACCGTCTTTATCAGTGAAGCTGTCTCATGTCTCCTGCTCTGGGCTTGGCATACCACAAAAGTCTGCTCATAGCTGGTAACCTCACTATACAGTCTTGTTCAATAATAATCCCTACATATTAAGTCATAGTTCTTGTCAATTCCTATGTGACCCGTCTTCTCATGACATTTTTCCAGTACTTCACTCAGTGGGCACAAACAGTCTGAGTTTTATTTCTTCATCCCTTCCCGAGAGATAATATAGCATCTCTTCATGTATTATATATTTAGAGGTGTCGCCTGCCTCTATTTTCACTCTGAGTGCGGCTATCTCACTGTCCTCCTGATTTAATCGTATTTTATCTCTCCAGTAAGGACCAGTCACAGAGTGTGAGGTCCCCTCTGTCTCATTTACATTAGTAAATGGTCTTTCAGCCTATGTGAATTGAACACTTGTATCTGGTAAGCCCTATCATCCACCCCATCTCTAATCTCACGGATTCTGCTTCCAACTGCTTTTGAATTATGGGCAGTAAATCTGCGCATGTACTGTCCTTTCCTGGTAAATATTCAATCTTACAATTGTACCCGCTTAATTTCCACTGCTGAATCTTTTTGTTAGTCCACTCATCTTCTAGCAAATATTGGAGTAGCTTATAGTGTGACACTATTTAGCTATGGTAATTGGCTAACTAATTAACCATAGAAATTAAAAACAGGAAAGACTTAAGGCGAGAAAGAGCCATATCGAAAGATAGACTGATCAACGTTAAAAAAAGATTTTATTTTATTTCCGAAGAAAGAGACAGAAAATCCGTAAGAAAAAAGGGTGATATGAGATTTTGTCAAAACTGATTAATGTCACAATAAAGAAGTGACGCGCCAAGGAAAACAGAATTCAGAAAGTAAAACAAAGCCAACCGACGCATGCGGCCATAAAAAATTTCGGCTTGAGACCACTACGGAGAATAGATATTAGTTATCTTGCAGAGATATCATTTAATTTTAATTCCTGGGCCCAACGAAGTGAACCATCTGGTGAGTGTTAGAATTCTGGCATGAGGAAGAAAATCGTATTATTATTGCTTATTCAAACTGCTGACGTCATACTCAGCGTCGTCGAAAATGGGTATCTGGTGATAAGAGGATTTTAAAGCATGAGAAAAATAAAGAATTTGATTCTCAGGTAAAATAAGGACCTACCAGCTAAAAGTTGACGAAGAAACTAGGTGTCGGGTTTTGACAGTGATTGATGAGTCGGTAGAGAGACCCGACTAAGTGAATTTTGGGTGTCCCCGAAAGAAAGATGTAATAAGAATTATTTGGCAATCTGGGATTTGTAAATGTTTTGGCCAAAGGAAAAAAAAGGATTTTGTAAACCGAATTTTGGATAATAATTTCAAGAGGGCCAGTCTAGCCACACCCACACTGCCGTCAAGTGGTAGCATGGGTGATAGGCGGAGGTGAATGTATGAGAAAGACGGAGAAGTTGTTAACACCCACCGAGGAGATTGGTATGAGATAAATAATAAAATATGCTACTTTATACACATTTAGGCATTTTATTTAGAAATATGGAAACATGCTACTTTCTATACATATTTAGGATTTTTTTTTATTTAAAAATAATGTATGTTCTACTTTTTATACCTGTAATGTTCTGTGCAAGAGGCTATCGATGCTTGCTAGGCGTCGATTAAGGCCTTGCTAGGATTTTAGGATGGTTCTTGATTGTCCCTCCGGTGATGGTAGCCTCCTATTCCCTTTGCTGTGTAGCTGCTGATTAAGATTCACCGGATGTCTGGAGGGGACCTAACTCTTGTGTCTCTATGGGTTATCTCCCTTTTGTTGCTGGGATATTACAATACCCATTTCTTTTTAATTTAAAAACAAGAAAATAAGCTAATTTTTATTTATGTTTTCAGAGAAATATGAAAATATGCTACATATTACACACATTTAGGCTTTATATATATATATATATATATATATATATATATATATATATATATGAAAATACGCTACTTTTATACGCATTTATACATTTTGTGTAGAAATATGAAAATATGTTAATTTTTACACGAATTTAATCTTTTTGACATATTAAAATGTTTTAGTTTTATACACAATTAGACATTTAATTTAGAAACAAAAGATATGATACGGTTTATATCCATTTATGCATTTAAATTTAGAAATATGCTGCTTTTAAACATGCTTTCATATTTATAAATATAAAAGTATGCTACTTTTACACGCATTTAGACTTTTTAATTAAAAATATGAAGATATGCTACTTTTTTAATACATTTATGCTTTTTTATTTAAAATTATGAATTTATGCTACTTTTTCATGCACATTAACGCTATCTTATTTAAAAGATACGAAAATATGCTTCTTTTTAAACACCTTTGTGCTTTCTTAGTTAGAAATATGAAAATATGCTATTTTTATTCACATTTATGCCTTTTTATTTAGAAACAATAAAATAAGATTCTTTTTATACATATTTATGTATTTTATTTTACATTTATGCTTTTTATTTAGAAATATGAACGTATGCTATTTTTATACAGATTAACTCATTTTATTTACAAAATATGAAAATATGAAACTTTTTATGCATACTTGTGCCTTCTAATTTAGATATATGAAAATATACTGCTTTTACATCCATTTAATCTTTTTATCTACAAATACGCAAATATGCTACGTTTTATACACATTTATGCATTTATATTTAGAAATACTAAAATATGCTACTTTTTACACATTTTACATGCTTATTTATTTAGAAGTATGAAAATATGCTACTTTTTATACATATTTATACTTTTTTATTTATCAAAAGTTTTTCATGTTTTATATACAAAAAAATCAAAGTAGATGTACATCTGCTTTTCTTCCTTTCATATAAATGTAAGAAAATCTATGTAAATGGACAGCTGATTTTTATCTTTTTATATAAAAGTAAGCAAATCTAATTAAATGGACAGCTGATTTTCATTATTTTATATAAATTTAACTAAACCAGATTAAACGTACAGCTGATTTTCACCTTTCTATATAAAAGTAAATGTATAGCTGAATTTCAGCTTTTTATATAAAAGTAATTAAATCTCCATAAATGTACAGCTGATTTTAAACATTTTATGTAAAATAATTAAATGTACGTAAATGTACAGCTGATATACATCATATTTTAAAAATTAAATTAAATCTATGTAAAAAATACAACTTATTCTCATCTATTTATATAAATTAATTAAATCTATGTAAATGTATATCTGATTTTCAAATTTTTATATAAATTAAGTAAATCTAAGAAAATGTACTGCTGATTTTTATCTATTTGTATAAATGTAATTAAATCTATGTAAACACACAGCAGCTTTTCATTTTTTATATAAAAGTAATTAAATCTAAGTAAATGTTGAGATCATTTTCATCTTTTTATATAAAATTAACTAAATAAAATTAAATATACAGCTGAATTTCATCTTCTTACATAAAAGTAATTAAATCTTAGTAAATGTACATCTGATTTTAATCTTTTTATGTAAAATAATTAGATCTGCGTAAATGTACTGCTGATATTAATGTTACATATAAATTTAATAAAATCTAAGTAAATTTACATCTGATTTATATATTTTTATATAAAAGTATGTAAATAAATGTACAGCTGACTGTCATCTTTTTATATGAAAGTAATTAAATCAATGTGATGATTTTCACCATTTTATATAAATGTAAGTAAATCTATGTATATGTAAAGATGATTTCATTCTTTTTATATAAGTAAATGTAGAGCTGGTGTTCATATCACATATAAATTGAGTCTGTCTATATTTTTTAACTAAATTTTATATCTTATATTTAAATTGATTAATTTTTATATTCAAATGGATTAAACATAAGTAAATGCACATCTAATTTTCATTTTTTTATATAAAAGTAATTAAACCTATGTAAATGTACAGCTGATTTTCAACTTTTTATACAAAAGTAAGTAAATCTAAGTAAATGTAAACCTTATTTTCATCTTTTTGCGTAAAATCACTACATCTAAGTAAATACAGAGCTGATATTCATATTACAAAATTTACTTAAATGTACGCTGATTTTTGTCTTTTTATAAAAATGTAATTAAATCTAAGTAAATGTCGTGACCATTTTCATCTTTTTATATAAAAGTAAATCTAAATAAATGTACTTCTGATTTCCATATTTATATAAATGTACGTAAATTTAAGTAAATGTTCATCTGATATTCATCTTTTTATATAAAATTGACTAAATCTAAGCAAATGTAAAGCTGTATTTAATCTTTTTATATAATGTAAGTAAATCTACAAAAATGTCAATCTGTTTTTCATCATTGTTATAAAACTATGTAAACCTAAGTAAAATATGGTTTTTCATCTTTTTATATAAAATAAATCTAAGTAAATGTACAGTAGTTTTTTTTATCTTTTTATATGAAAGTAAGTAAATCTTTATTATTGTACAGATGATTTTAATCATTTTATATAAAAATAAGGAAATGTAAGGAAATGTACAGATGATTCACATAATTTTATTCAAAAGTAAGTAAATCTATGTAAATATATATCTGATTTTAATCTTATATAAAAGTAAGATAATCTAAGAAAATGTACTGCTGTTTTTCATCTTTTTTAAATAAATATATGTATATCCAATGTACTTATGATTTTCATCTATTTATATAAATTAGCGGGACCTGTGGAATTTCCACGGACTGACTAATAGAATGTTGAATAGAATAAACTTTTTCATTTTTTTTTTAACCATTTCACCCCAAGCAAAACGGGAGTTCTACTAGCACACAAGGGGTTACAGAGAATGGCAGCAAGAGTAAAGGGGCGTGATAGAGGACAGGATGAAGAGAGGGACAGGGAAATAGATCAAGGCATCTGAAAATGTCGATTGACATTGCATTTGAATATTTGAAGGTTATAGCTATCAGAGAAGCAAGTAAGAGGAAGGGAATTCCACAGACGGGAAGTGCAAGACATGAAGCTATTGGAGTAGAAGAGACGGCTACATTTAACCGTTTCGACAGTTAAGGGGTGGGACTGAGATGCCAACCTAGTGGCACGTTTAAATTCACGCAGTTTGAAAACCAGCAAAAGTAGCTCGTTAGAGCAGTTACCGTGAAAGTATTTGTAGAAAAGCCAAAGTGAAGGTACGTCTATGAGAGAGCGACTGTAGACGAGATGCCAGATCACATTGCCTACCCGTCTCTGGATTTTGTCGAGGACCTTGAGATGGACAGCGAGGGGCTCCAGACCATATATGGCAGCAGTATTCCATGCAAGAGTGAATGGTTGATTTATAGATTTGAATGATGGACTCAGGCGAGAAAAACTTTCTGGTGCGACACAGAGAATCAACCTTCCTTGCAGTAGACGAAACTATAGATTCAATGTATTTGTTCCATATCAGGTCAGTGTGAGACCAAGCAGGTGCAGAGAGGCGCTATCGTGGAGTTGAGCATCCGACATTTTAATGGGAGGCAAGGAGTGTTCTCTCTGGTGGGTAAAAGAGAGCAGTTTTATTTTTGGGACATTAAAGATTACCATCCATTTCTTGCCCAAGTCATCCACAGATTGAAGGCCCTTTTCGAAACCAACGGCCAGGTTTTGTCAGTAATACCAGATTTGCTACTGAGGTAGGAGTAAATAGTAGTGTCGTCTGCATAGATGCCTACTTGGGAACTAATGACATTGGGAAGATCGTTAATGAAGATCAGAAACAGTGTAGAACCCAGGATAGAGCCTTGGGGAACACCTGTGATCACGAGAAAAGAACTGGAGGAGAATACGTTTAGGACAACCTTCAATACACGGACAGGAATGATTGTATTAAGTCAAATAATTGTCCTGAAATTTCGTATCCCTGAAGTTTACGTAGAAAGCCGGCATGCCAGACCCTATCAAAAGCTTTAGAGATATATATAGAGACGGTTCGAGCTTCTCCGTTATTATGAAGTGCTTGGTAAACAAATTCAGTTATGGCCATGAGCACATCAGCAGTAGATCGGGCAAAGTGGAAACCATATTGCTTGTCAGAGAGCATATTATGTGAAGTAAGATGCTTAACCACTTTGGCATTGATTAAAGCCTCAAAGACTTTATTGAAGAGTGGTAGGAGACTGATAGGACAGTAGTTAGATGGGTCAGAAGGGTATCCAGAGTTCTTAAAGACATGCACAACTGATGAGGACTTCCAACAGGCTGGAAAGCAAGAGTCGTTGAGGCAGTAGTTATATAGCTTGGAGAGGAAAGGAGCCAGTTCAGGAGCACATTTCTTCAGGACAACGGCTGGTATCCAGTCCCACCGCTAGCCTTATGGGAGTCTAATTTAGAGACGTTGCCCAGTACCATCAATGGGGTTATGTGCAACTTGCTTAATAGAGCCTCAGTTCTAGGGGTGGATCGGGTGTGGGTACACCGGATGAGTTGAGCGTTGAATTGGATGAGAATTTCCAAGCAAAGCATTCAGCCTTATCAGCTGAAGAAGTCAGGACCTCAAATTGATTGAATAAAGGAGGTATTGTGTATTTGTTGATAACAGAAAGATGTTCTGTTGGTAGGAGGTTCTTTGCTGGGAGAAGAGTAGAAAGAGATGTTAGCAGATACTACAGCATGATCAGAGTTCCCAAGAAGGCAGAGCTGTGTGGCACGACAAGACTCGGGGATGGAGGTGAAACAAAGATCGAGAAGGGAAGCTTTACTGTCCTAGTTATTGGAGAAACGAGTAGGAAAGTCAACCACTTGTGTGAGGGATTGAGTGATTGAAAAGTTAAGGGTTGTATGCCAGCAAGGTCAGTTACAAAGTGTTTAAGCCACATGGTATGGTAGGTGTTAAAGTCACCGAACACGAATATATGCGCAAACAGATGAAGAGAGATAGTCTTGTCTATATTGTCGGAAATGCTATCAAGTACACCACATGCATAAAAATTACACATTGAAAATGAGCAATTAAAATCTCTACATATATAATAGAATCAGATACTTAGGTAGCAAATAGTAAAATTGCGTATATTTGTACAGGTATATTTACAAATACATAAAGTTTAGCTATTAAATCTATCCTTTTTAACATGCAATACTCATAGTCTGAGAAAATAAACAACACATAGATATACTTGCGAGTGTCCACCTCCCAACAGAGAGCTATACCAGTTTCCTCCAATATGAATACAGAAAACAATAGACCTATATATGTACAAAACTATATAATACATGCCACATAAATAGTTCCCTCTTTTGAAAGATATACATTTAATATGTGTGTGTGTGTGTGTGTGCGCGCGTGTGTATGCGTTCGCGTATACATATAAACCAAGGACACATACCTCCAGAATGTCTGAAAACACTCCTTCTAGTCAGACAATGTTCTTAGTAACAGTTCACCCACTTCTCCTACCTTGTCTGTCTATATCACCTTAACCCTTACATCTGAGAGTTTGCAAGCTCTACAGTATGCTACATACAATTGCCCATGAGTGAGCAATGGCTGAGGTAAGAAATGTCTACTCCTGTGACTTGTTAATAGTCATGGCATATGACAAACAAATTTAGTCATTTGTTGGAATATAGGATTTGTATCCTATAAACCCCCCTCCAGATTGATAAATATTGAAAATATTTTTCAATATCTAATATATGTTTTAAAATGAGTAGGCCAGTGTACGTGTCTACCCGATCTTGTGGTAATGTTTTTAGGTGTGTTTGGAGGTGTAGAAAATGTTTCACTTACGTTGGTATTTGTCGTGGCTGTAGAATGTTCTGACGTACTTTCTTTTGTAGGTAAATCCAAGTACGCTGGTTTTAGTCTGTCTATAGAGACAGTGTCTTGCTTGCCTTTTGCTACAATTGTGAAATATTTGGGTTTTCTGTTGACTACTTGGAAAGGTCCCGTATAAGTAGGGCAAAGAGGCCTTTTTACTGTGTCGTTTCGTACGAAAACATATTCACAATTGTGGAGGTCTTTTGGAGTGTAAAGGTCTTTTGTTTGTGTTCTAGTGGGTGTGAAAACTAGTTCATTCATTCTTTGCTTAAATCTTTGTACAAAAGATGTAGTTGGTTGGAGTTGACTGGATTTATCACAAAACTGTCCTGGTAACGTCAAGGACGTTCCAAAAACCATTTCGGATGCTGTACATCCTAAATCTTCTTTGATTACATTCCGAATGGATAGTAATATTAGCGGTAGATTTTCTAATCACGTCTTAGAATCATTATTTGCAGTTAATGCTGTCTTAAGTTGCCCGTGGAAACGTTCAATTAAGCCATTGGCACATGGGTGATAAGCCGTTGTTGTTATATGCTTAACTCCCAATAGTTTTGTGAACTCATCAAAGAGCGTAGATTGGAACTGAGAACCTCGGTCTGTAGTTATTACTGAGGACAACCAAAAACGGCAATCCACTCATGTAATATACTTTTAGAGATCGTTTCTGCAGATATATCCCTTAGAGGAACAACGACAGGCCATCTTGTGAATCGGTCGATAATAGTGAGTATGTCCGTTTACTTCTGGTAAGGGACCCACTATGTCAATGTGAAGATTCGTGAATCTACCATCTGGTTTTAGAAAATGCCCAGGAGGGGACTTAGTATATCTGTTTACTTTGCTTTTTTGGCACTTTAAACAAGTTTGAGTCCAGCGTTTTATGTCAGTATGCATGTTTGGCCAGACAAAACGACTGCTAATCAACTTGTCAGTTGCTCGGTGTCCGGGATGTGAGAGATTGTGAAAATGCAGAAATATCTTTTTTCTCAATGAAGGTGGAATATATGGTCTTGAATAATCAGTCCCAACGTCACAGAGTAGTGTTTTTGTTCCAAATGGGACGGTGTGTTCCTTCAATTGTAAAGAAGTGTCCTCTTTATTTTGTATAATGTGGTATCTTCCTTTTGTTCATCTGCAATGAGGTCGAAGGTAAGGGTTTCAGAATCGATGGATTGTATCGTGGAGCGCAAGAGTGTATCTGCCACGATATTGTCTGAACCTTTAATATAGCGGATATCCGATGTAAATTGGAATATGTAGTCCAGTTGTCGGGTATCTCTGGGTGCGTATTTATCTGTGTTCACATGTAAAGCGTAAGTGAGGGGTTTGTGGTCTGTGAAAACAGTAAAGTTTCGTCCCCCGAGCAGATGTCGAAATGCCTTATTGCTAAGTAAATAGCTAGTAACTCTCTCGAGAAGGTACTGTACTTCTGCTGTGCTTCGTTTAATTTGACCGAGAAAAAGGAGATTGGCTTTTCTGAACCATTTAGCTTCTGATGTAGAACTGCTAAATTGAATCGCCTGAGGCGTCAGTTGTCAATGTAAGTGTTGAGTTAGCATCGTCACTGATGTAAGAGAGCTTGGTAAAATCTGCTAACGCTTTTTAGCATTTTGAAATGCAGCTAACGCTTCTCCGTCAATCAGTATTTTTGCATTTTTTCTTCTTCTGTTTTTGTAGCAAGTTTGTGGAGGGGGTCAAAATTCTGGAACAACCTGGAATAAATCTACGGTAGTAATTTATTAAACCGAGAAATCGTCTTAATTGACGCAGTGATGTCGGCTGCTGAAAGTTTTGTATTGCTGCTACTTTCTCTGGGACAGGTGTGATTCCGTTTTTGTCGATCACATTTTTAGTTTTCCTTAAAAATAACGAGGTAAATAATTTGTTCACTTAAATCTAAATAATTTCACTTCTCTCCTTTCGTAGAATGAATTATCCTCACATAAGCTGTTAATACGTCATGAAATTGTCATTCATCACCTGTCAAGTGAGGCGAAATGTTATGACCTGCTTTGTTTTATTTTCAAACTACACCTTTTCGGCGCAGAAAAAAAAGAAGATTTTTAACGAAAATTTTGAAAGTGCTTGGAACGATTAAAAAATGTAAAAAAATACCCCCAAAATACTTTGATCTTTCCTCTTAACATAAACATTTATACAATAAAGTTTTGTTTTCATCAAGTTTGGCATCTTTTTCGTCATGCTATGCTCTTTTTTAGCGATCTCATGGAGGTACCTACAATAGTATGACATATGTTGGTACCATTTCAAATATGGCCAACAAGCCTAACGGTGTAACAAACTCTGAAAGTTTGACACGAACATATCAAGCAATAACTCGAGACGGCAGGCAGGAAACGACCTTCCCGGCAGCATGTAAGGACGTAAGGAAAAAGCCTCTTAATCGCTTATTCTATATCAAAGATATCAATTCAGGATATCTATTCCTTGTAGATACATGCATGCAGATTAGTGTAATTCCGCCCAAACCAGACATGGTGGCGAAGAAAACCTCCTACAACCTGCAAGCTGCCAATGGATCCCATATCAAGACTTTTGGAGAAATCTCACTGACACTAGACCTTGGACTGCGGAGGTCATTCCCATGGGTTTTTACCATTGCACAGGTAAAATAATTAATATATCATCCCGATCTCTAGTGGATCAGACTACTGAGTTTACCATTAAGGGAATTATGTCAGAATTTACAACCACTGGCATTAGTGCGGCACTACCTACTGCTAATGGTTTGAAAGAAATAATAGAAAAATACCCGGAGATAACAACACCATTCCGGTATACAGAAACCATTCATCACAATGCTGAGCACCATATTTATACTACGGGCCCACCCATGCATTCATATCCACGGCGATTGAGGCCCGATAAATATAAGTTGGTGAAAGCTGGGTTTCAGCACATGCTGGACCTCGGTATAATTAGACCTTACTCATCTCCTCTTCATATGATTCCAAAACCGGACTCAGGAGCTTGGAGACCTTGTGGTGACTTCCGGAAGCTGAATGCTACTACAATTCTGGATAAATACCCAATTCCACACTTGCCCGATTTCGCAGTGGGTCTGCAGGGCACCACAATCTTCAACAAACTTGATCTAGTGAAAGCATTCCACCAGATACCAGTGACCAAGGAGGACATAAAACAGCGATAACTGCTCCTTGTGGTTTATACGAATTCGTGGGAATGCCATTTGGTTTAAGGAACCCCACACAATCTTTCCAACGGCTTATAGATGAAGTTCTGAGAGGTTTACCTTTCACCTTTGCCTATATTGATGACGTCTAAATCTAATTTATTATACATCTGATTTTCAACTTTTTTTCAAATTTTTCTGTAAAAGTAAGTAAATCTAATTCGATAAACAGATGATTTTCATTTTTTTAAATAAAACTAATAAATCTAATTCAATAAATATCTGATTTTCTATATTTTTATGTAAATGGAAGCAAATCTAATTATAAGCAGCTGATTTTCATTTCTTCATGTAAAAGCAATAGGACTAATTAAACATCGGATTTTCATATTTCTATGTAAATGTAAGTAAATCTAATTCAATAAACAGCTGATTTTTAACATTTTATATAAAATCAAATACATCTAATTCAATAAACAGCTGATTATCATCTTTTTATGTAAAAGTAAGTAAATCTAATTCAGTTTAGCTGCTGATTTTTATCTTTTTATGTAAAATTAAGTAACTCTAATTCGACATACAGCTGATTTTCATATTTGTATATAAAACTAAATAAATCTAATTCAATAAACATCAATTTTTCATACTTTTATGCAATGTAACAAAGTTTAATTGAATAAATAGGTGATTTTCATTTTTTTCTATAAAAGTAACTAAATCTAATTCAATGTACAGCTGATTTTCATCTTTTCATGTATAAGTAAGTCATTTTCTGCAGATTTTCCTCTTTTCCTCTAAGGAAAGTATGTAAATCTAATTTAATAAACAACTAATTTTCATTTAAGTAAATGTCAGTAAAACTGATTCAATCAACAGTCAAAGTAACTAAATCTAATTAAAGTAACTGCTGTTTTTTACTTTTTATGTAAAATTAACAAATATACTTCAATAAAGAGCTAAAATTTATTCTTTTTATGTATGTTTAAGTAATAAACCTAATTTAATAAACCCAATTCAATAAACAGATGCTAATTCATCTTTTTAAACAGCTGAATTTCATTTTTTATGTAAAAGTAAAATCTAATTTAATAAACAGCTGATTTTAATATTTCTAAAAGTAAGTAAATCTAATTAAAAGTACAACTGTTTTTCAACTTTTTATATAAAAGTTGAAAAAACAGTTAATACTAAATTAGATTACTACTAATATTAAAATCAGCTGTTTATTAAATTTTATCACTTTTACAGTAAAAAATGAAAATCAGCTGTTGATTGAATTAGATTTACTTACTCTTATATAAAAAAATGAAAGTCAGTTGTAATAAATCTATTTAAATAAAGACTTTCAGTATTTTATATAAGAGTAAGTAAATCTAATTCAATAAAAAGCTTATTTTCATCATTTTCTGTAAAAGTAATAAATCTGATTCAGTGAAGAGTTGATTATCATTTTTTCATGCAAAAGTAATATATCTAATTCAATAAATAGCGGATATTCACATTTTATGTAAAAGTAAGTAAATCTACTTCAATATACAGGTAATTTTCATCTTTTTCTGTAAAAGTAAGAAAATCTAATTAAATAAACTGCTGATTTTCAGTTATTTATGTAAAAGTAATGAATATAATTCAATAAACAGCTGATTTTCATTTGTTTATTTAAAATTAATGAATCTAATTGAAAAAAAAACTGATGATTGTTCTTGTACATAAAATTAAATAAATCTAGTTCAATATACAGCGGATTTTCATAGTTTATGCAAAAGTAATGTATCTAATTCAAGAAAAAGTAAAAGTAAATAAATCTGTTGCAATATACAGCAGATTTGTATCTACTTATGTAAAAGTAAGTAAATCTAAATCCATAAACAGCTGATTTTCATTTCTTATGTAAAAGCAAGTACATCAGATTCAATAAACAGTTGATTTTCAACTTTTTATGTAAAAGTAAATCCATTTCAATATATAGCTGATTTTCATTATTTGTGTAAAAGTAATAAATCTAATTAAAAAAACAGCTGATTTCCATCTTTTTATGTAAAAGTAAAACATTTATTTCAATAAAATGCTGATTTTCATCATTTTGTGCAAAAGTAATAAGTCTAAATTCAATATACAGCTAATTTTCATGTTTTTATGTAAAAGTAAATCTAATTGAATATACAGCTGATTTTCATCATGTCAAAGTAATAAATCTAATTCAATAAACAGATGATTTTCATCTTTTTATGTAAAACAAAGTAAATCTAATACAATATACAGGTGATTTTGATATATTATATAAAAATAATTAAATCTAATGCAATAAACAGCAGATTTTTAAATCTTTTAATGTAAAAGTGATAAGTCTAATTCATTAAATTGCTGATTTTCATACTTTTATGTAACACTAATTAAATCCATTTCAACATGCAGCTAATTTTCAACTTTTTTGTAAATGCAAGGAAATCTAATTCAGTATAAAGCTTATTTTCATATTTTTTATGTAAAAGTAAGTAAATTTAATTCAAAATACAACTGATTCTCATCTCTTTATGTAAACATATGTAAATCTAATACAATATACATCAGATTTTCAGATTTTTATCTAAATGTAATAAATCTAATTCAATAAACAGCTGATTTTCATCTTTTTATGTAAGAGTAAGATAATTCATTCAAAAAACAGCTGATTTTCATCTTTTTATGCAGAAGTAAACCTAATTAAAAAACAGCTAATTTTCATTTTTTCTGAAAAAATAATGTACATCTAATTAAATAAACAAATGCTTTTCATCTTTTTATGTAAAAGTAATAAATCTAATTGAATAAAGGGCAGATTATGAACTTTTTATGTAAAATGTAAATGTAAATTTATTTAAATATACAGCTGATTTTCATTTTCGTATGTAAATGTAATTCATCTAATTCAATAAGCTGCAGATTTTCTCAATTTTGTCCCTTACTTTTGGACGTTCCAAATTTGAAAATAAATAAATAATTGTTATAATTCTTTTTCTATCCTTTGCAAATGATTCAAATTTTAGTATGTTATTATGGATGATAACGACTACCAGTTGTCAAAATAGCAGCTTTTTACAGTTGTTATTTCTAACAAATATTAGGTTTTAAAATTTTGTCCCTTAGTTTTGGATGCTACTGTAAGTAAATAATTCAATAAACAGCTGATTTTCAACATTTTATGTAACAATAAGTAAAGCTATTTCAATATACAGCTTTTCATGTAATAGTAAGTAGATTCAATTAATTATATAGCAGATATTCATTTTTCATGTAAATTTGTTGCATATACTACTAATTTTCATCTTTTTACGTAAAATTAATTAAATCTAATTGAATATACAGCTGATATTCATTTTTTATGTAAATGTAGTAAATCTACTTGAATAAACAGCTGATTTTCATCTTTTTATCTAAAAGTCAGTAAATGTACTTCCATAAACAGCTGATTTTCCTCATTTTATATAAATGCCAGAAAATCCACTTCAATAAACAGCTGATTTTCTATATAAAGTTGTTTCCATTTTTTTTTTCTGTATAGGTAACTAGCAGTAGAGCCCGGCGTTGCCCGGGGATGTAACAGTAAGGGATAGATCAAGTATCTACCAACATAAAGACTGAAAAATAAAATTGACAAAGATTATTGTTTAAGGTTGACGGACACGCATGTCTTAATTAGTTTTGTTTTGTTTTGTTTTTTTTTACGAATTGGTCAAACCCAAACTCAAACAAAAACATTGTTTTCAATCGTTATGAGTCTATCGATTGAATAGAATTTTTCAATTTTATTATAAACAATTGTCTTGTAAATGGAATTTTTAAAGCATTCTGAATGTAAAAATAAAGAAAAAAGTGTGCAAGACAATAAGAAACACTACCTGCCAAAAAAAAAGTGAAGTTTTGTTGAAATTGGTTGAAAAATGTAGGAAATCCGATCCCATATATAAACGAACACACACACACACACACACAAACAACCTGGGTTTTATAATAAGTATAACTCGATATAAGTTGTTCCCTTTTCATTCTGGCGATGACTCTTAATCGTGTTTTCAAATTGATTTCGTGCAGAAACAATTGTGTTTTTCCAATTTTTGGCGCTCTCAGAACCACCACAAGGTAATTTTACATAGTCCTGTGAAGTTTTGTTGAAATCGGTTGAAAAATGTAGGAAATCCAATCCAATATATAAACATACAGACACACACACACACACACAACCTGGGTTTTATAATAAGTATGATTAATCGAATTCAGTATACAGCTGACTTTCATTGTCTTATGTAAAAGTGAGTAAATCTAATTCAATATACAGCTGGTTTTCATCTTTGTATATAAAAGTACGTAAATCTACTTCAACAGCTGGTTTTAATCTTTATAAGTAAAGTCAGTAAATCTACTTTATTAAAAAGCTGATTTCCATGTTTGCTGCAAGAGTCAGTAAATCTACTTCAATAAATAGCTGATTTTCATATTTCTTGTAAAAGTATGTAAAGCTAATTCAATATACAGCTGATTTTCAGCTTTTTATGTATAAGTAATTTTCTAAACATTTTCACCTTTTTATATAATAAATTTTCATCTTTTTAAGTAAAAGTAACTAAATCTAATTCAATGTCAAGCTGTTTTTCATCTTTTTATGTATAAGTAATTTTCTGTGGAATTTCCTTTTTTTATGTAAAAGTATGTAATCTAATTCAATGTACAACTGATTTTCTTCTTTTTATGTATAAATAAGTAATTTTCTGCAGATTTTCATACTTTTATATAAAAGTAAGTAACTCTAATTCAATCTACAGCTGATTTTCATCATTTTTATATAAAATAAGTAAATATAATTCAGTGTACTGCTGATTTTCTTCTTTTTATGTAAATGTAAGTCAATGTAATTCAATGTATCACTGATTTTCATCTTTTTATGTATAAGTTAGTATGTCTAATTCAATGTATATCTGGTTTTTATCTTTTTATGTAAAAGTAAGTAAATCTAAGTAATTTTCCTGCTAATATTCTTCTTTTTATGTGAATGTAAATTAATGGAATTAAATGTACAGCTGATTTTATTCTTTTTATATAAAAAGAAGTAAAGCATTATAATTATATCCAAGCAAATGTACAGCTGAGATCTATTTTTTATATAAATGTGTATAATTAGAAGTAATTTTGCTATTGATTTTCATCTGTTCATATATAAGAAAATATAATTAAATGTACCGCTGATTTTCTTCTTTCTATATAAAAGTAAATGTAATGTACAGCTGTTTTTCATCTTTTTATATAAAATTAAATCCAAGTTATTTTCCTGTTAATGTGGCATATTTTTATAGAAAAGTCAGTAAATCTAATTAAATGTACAGCTAATTTTCATCTTTTTATATAAAAGTAATTACTTAAAATGTAATTTAATGTACAGCTGACATCCATGTTTTATATATAAATAAATAAATGTATGTAATTTCACTGCTGATTTTTTATTTTTTATATAAAAGTATGTAAATGTAAGTAATATTCCTGACAATTTTTCATCTTTTTATATTATATATATGTCAGTAAATCTAAATAAATGCTGATTGAAGTCTATGTATGTAAAATAAGTAGATGTAATTAAATGTACCGCTGATTTTCATCTTTTTATTTAAAAGTAAGGAAATTTCATTAAATGTACAGCTGATTTTCATGTTGCTATATAAATGTGAGTAAATTGATGTATTTTTTGTGTCAATTTTCAACTTTTTATATAAATGTAAGTATATCTAGTTCAATATACAGCTGATTTTCATCTTTTTATATCAAATTAAATAAATAGAATTAAATATACAGCTGATTATAAACTTATGTAAAAGTAAAAGAAATGTAATTTAATGTAGAGCTGATTTTCATGTTTTTATAAGAAAGTAAGTAAAACTAATTTTCTTGCTGATTTTCATCTTTTATATAAATGTAGGTAAATCTAAGGAAATGTACAGCTGATTTTCATCTTTTTATATAATATTAAATAAATTTAATTCAATATACATCTGATTTTCATGTTTTTGTATAAAAGTATGTAAATCTAAGTTATTTCACTGCAGATTTTTCTATTTAACCTAATTTTATATATAAAAAAGAAAATATATGTAAATGCACAGTTATCATGTTTTTATATATAAAAATGAAAATCTATGTAGATATACAGCTGATTTTTATCTTTTTATATATAAAAAAGAAAATCTATGTAATTGTATAGATAATTTTCATCTTTTTATATATAAAAAGAAAAAATCTAACTAAATGTACACCTGAGTTTCTTTTTATATAAAAGTAAACTTATGTAAATGTAGAGATGATTTTCATCTTTCAAAAAATGTATGTAAAGCTAATTCAAAATAATTTACAAAATCAAATATATATATATATCAAAATCAAATATATATATATATATATATATATATATATATATATATGATTTGAATATAAATCAAATATATGCAGATGATTTTTATCTTTTTATATATAAAAAAGATGATCTAACTAAATGTACTGCTGATTTTTATATAAAACAAGACCTAAGAAAATATACAACTGATATTCCTCTTTTTATATAAATGCAAGTTAATCTATGTAAATGTACAAATGACTTTCATCTTCTTATATAAAAAAGGAAATTTATGTAAATGTACAGCTGATTTTCATCTTTTTATATAAAAAGGAGATAATCTAAGTAAATTTACAGATGATTATCATTGTATATAAAAGTAATTTAAGTAAGTTAATGTGCAGTTGTTTTCACCATTTTTATTACTATAAAACACTGAACTTTGCTTGCTTGCTTGCTTGCATGCTTGTGTGTTTGCTACCGTGCACATGAAGTCATATATAGAGAGTGGGGGAAAGAAAGATGTGAATTTCTTATCGCGTAGGAAGCGGGAGAGAGAAGGAAATGAATTGACAGTGAGACCAAAAGAAAAAAAAATACCCTCTCTTTCCACCTCTGACTTTCCACCTCTTCCTCTTTCCATCTCTCCATCTTTCCCTCTTTCCACCTTTCTGTGATTGCATGCATGCTTATTTATATTTCAGCTTTCTTTAAAACAACAATATTTTAAATATTTAAAAAATATTTCTTGGCATATTTAAAAAATATTTTCAAGTGAATATGATTTAATATCTTTTGGCATGTTAAAAAATATTTTTAAGTTAGTCTGATTTTAAAATATTTTAAGTGAATAAGATTTTAAAATGCAAGTTGTTTATACAGTAAGTAAGTATTTTTATTTCAACTTTCTTCAAACACACAATTTGAAAATCATCAATTGAGAACTACAAGAAGACGTTGGCTGCTGTAGAAGTGAATAATGGTTATTCTACAAAGTATTAAATGAAGATGTACTCTTTTTTGTCTTGTACAACTTTTTTCACCCATTAAAATAAATAAACGGGATTTATTTCTATTAAATCAATTTTTTCTGTTTTCTATGCATATTTAGTTATTATGCATCTGTGTACAGTTAATTATATGAAAAGTATGTTTATTTGTTTGTTGGAAATACAATGAATTATAAATTTGTTTGTGTACAAATTTTTGTTTTCCCCCACTGTAAATGAAGCTGTAACCTCTGTCTGCCCGTTATCAAACTCCTTCATGTTTTTGGAGATAGACCCCCATAATCATGTATGTTCTTAAACTACATTACCCAGGGTACTTGTATAAGAATATTTCATTTTGATCAAAGGGAGTCCTCAGGGTAAGCACCACCCGCTTCAACTGATTTTTTCCTTTTTGATTTAAATTAAATTTAAATTTGAACAAGGGAATGACTCTTATCCAAAATATAGAAGGAGAAAGCCAGAAGATGGAGGTCACATTGGCAAGATCAGAATGAGACTATATAGATGTCAAGTTGAGTAAGAAATCACCAATCAGTGGGTAGTCCCTGACAATACATATTTATTTTGACAATTTAGCTGTCATATCAATATTGAAATCTGCTCATCAATTCATTCAGTGGTATTGCATCAAATACATATGAAAGGAGTCAGTTCAAGCTGTTTTTGCATACCCAGCCCCACTGAAATCTTTTTCCCTTTGATTTAAATTAAATTTAAATTTGAACAAGGGAATGACTCCTATCCAAAATATAGAAGGAGAATGCCAGAAAATGGAGGTCACATCAGCAAGATCATTGAGTAATACTGAAATACATCCTTTTTCTCCATAGATTATAACAATGATTTAAAATCATTTTCTTACAAAAAATGTGTGACATGCAGCAAGGCATGGGTAATTTGGTGAGTTTTATAAAAAAGTAAGTAAATCTATGTAAATGTTCAGTTGATTTTCATCTTTTTATATAAAAGTCATGAAAAGATTCTTAAAAAAGTGGTATTTCTTCACTAGATTCTAACAAAGGTGATATTTCTTTCTCTAGATTATAAAAAAATTAAATTTCTTTCTCCAGATTCTAAAAAAAGTGATATTTCTTTCTCTAGATTCTGAAAAGGTGACATTTTTTTTCTCTAGATTTAAGATATGGTATTTCTTTCTCTAGATTATAAAAAATGATGTTTTTTCCTTTGCATTCTGAAAAAGTGATATTTCTTTCTTTATACTCTGAAAAATTGATTTCTTTCTCTAGATTCTAAAAAACATTATATTTCATTCTCTATATTATGAAAAGTGATAATTCTTTCCCCAGATTCTAACAACCATCATATTTCTTTCTCTAGATTCTGAAAAATTGTTTTTTCTTTCTGCATATTCTAGAAAATGTGAAATTTTTCCCTAGATTCTAAAAAATGATATTACTTTCTCTATATTATTAAAAAAAATAATATTTCTTCCTCCACTTTCTAAAAAACTGATATTTCTTTCACTAGATTTGGAAAAATTGATTTCTTTCTCTATTTTCTTAAAAATGTGATAGTCCTTTCTGAAAAAAAGTGATATTTCTTTTTCTAGATTCTGAAAAATAATTTCTTTCTCTATTTTCTTAAGAAAATGATATTTCTTTCTCTAGATTCTAAAAAATGTGATATTTCTTTTTTTCTCATTTTTTAAACATTTCACTATCCCAAGCAAGGCAGGAATGCCACTAGTATGCAGGTGGTTACAGAGAGTGAAAATGAGAGAAAAGACTAGGTCTAGTGGGGATTGAGGAAAGGATAAAAGATGATTGGGATTCAAGAAGATAGAAGTGGCCATTGACATTTGATTTATATTTCTGAAAATTGTAGTTATCAGGGAAGCAAGTAAATGGGAGGGAGTTCCACAGACTGGAAGTGTGTAAAAAAGAAACTGTTGGAGTAGAAGTGGCAATTACAATAACTATTTTAACAGTAAAAGGGTGGGACCCAGATGCCAATCTAGTAGCATGATTAAATTCATGTTGTCAGTACACCAGGGAAAAAAGTTTGTTAAAGCAGTTACCATGAAAATATTTGTTGAAAATACAGAGGGAAACCTATCAATGAGAAAGTGATTGAAGTTGAGATGCCAAGTCAGGATTGATTACAGATCCTTCTTTGGATTTTGTCAAGAACCTTGAGACAAATAACACCAGATCAGATATGGCAACATTATTCAATGTATGGACAAATGGTAGATTTGTAAATGGGCAAGATGGACTCTAATGAGAAAATCTTTCTAGCACAACACAGTGACACAACTTTCCTTGCAGTAGATGCAGCTTTTGATTCAATTCAAGTCATTTCACTTCATGTCAGTCGAAAATGTTCGGCCAAGAAGGTGTAATGTGTTCTCTAGGAGTCTTGCATCATCCATACTGATGGCGAGCAGGAAAGTTTCTCTATGATCATTAAATGAGAACAGTTAACCACTGATTAGAGGTCCTTTTCAAGAGCAGCGTTAACTTTGTCAGCTCTGACAAATTTTCTACTGAGACAGGAGTAAATGGTAGTGTCATGTACGTAAATGCCTACTTGGGAACTGAGGACATCAGGAAGATCATTGATGAAGATCAGAAACAGCGTAGGACCCAGGATAGAGCTTTGGGAGACACACCCCTGATTGTGTGAAAGGATCTGGAAGTGAACCCATTCAAAACAACATTCATTTCATGATTTGATAAGAATAATTGGATTAAATCAAACAATCATCCTGTAATACTGTAGCCCAGGAGCTTACATAGAAGACCAGCATGCCAAACCTTGTCAAACACCTTTGAGATATCTAGACCCACAGCTTGAGCATTGCTGTTATTATCAAGCACTTGATATACATATTCAGTGATGTTAGGACATCAGCAGTAGACCTGGCAAAAAGGAAATCATATTGTCAGAGAGTAGGTCATGAGAGGTAAGAAGCTTAACCACTTCTGCATTGATTAAAGACTCAAATACTTTGCTGAAAAGTGGTAAGAGACTAATAAGGTGATAGAGGAGTCAGAAGGTTCTCCAGAGTTCTTAAAAACAGGAACTACAGAGAAGGACTTCCAACAAGCTGGAAAGCAGGAAACAATGAGGCAATAATTGTAGAGTTTGGAGAGAAATGGAACCAGCTTGGAGGCACATTTCTTTAAGTCGATGGCTGGGGTCCTGTCCCCTCCATTTGCCTTATAGGAGTCTAATTTAGAAATGATGTCTGCAACAAGTGGTGGGGTTATGCACATATCAATCAGTAGGGCCTCTATTCTAGTGGGGAAATCTGGTGTGAATACTCCAAATAAGTTGAGTGTTCAGAAAAGAATTTCTGAGCAACACATTCAACCTTATCTAGTGTAGACATCAGGACTTTGAATTGATTGAGGACATGCTTGCACTCATTATCTCCTCTACTTTCTAAAAAACTGATATATCTTTCACTAGATTCTAAAAGAAGGTAATATTTCTTTCTGTATATTCTAAAGAAAGTTGGGCACCTCGAGGTGGTGTAATGGTTAGCAAGCTTGTCTCGCTAGAACAATTACGACTGAGTAGTGAGTTCGATTCTCACTGGGTGCCCCATACTATCGGCCTTGTGCCACATCCGAGCTACGCTTGGAAAATCGCTATTCTAAAGAAAGTGATATTTTTTTCTCTAGATTCTAATAAGTGGTATATGTTACTGAAGATTCTAAAAGGTGATATTTCTTTCTGTATATTAAAAAAATTGATATTTATTTCACTACATTCTAAAAAAGTGATATTTTTTCTCTGTGTTATATCTCGTGCAAGATATAATAAACAAAGTAACCCGAGTGTTGGTTTTCAATAATAATAGGTTTATAATCGGATGTAGGTGTGTCAAGAGACAGAGTTATGCTAACCTCAATGGTGTTAACAAACGAAGACTTTCGACTGTCCGCTGTGGTCGTAATCGGCAACCAGTCCATTTATCGTGAATGGGGAAGTTGGGTTATCTCATCATCAACAAACACCTCCCCCCCGAAGCTGAAATTCTCCTTTTGAAAATTTCTGCTTCTAATGTCGTCTTCTTTTGGATCCGGACTAAAACGCTCCACTGGTTTTCTTTCCCGTGTGTTCCTTCTTTTAGTCGTCACAATTAGATCCTTTTTTGGCGAAGATAATTTCCGCTTTTCAGACCGTAAGGCTGGTCCATGAGATACAGGTCCATATACACAATTGGGTAGTGTCATGTTAAAAGCATCGCATAACACTTCCATCGGAATTTCTTCTTCGCTTTTTTCACTTTCTTCAACATATCGTGGTCTAATCTGATTGATGTGTCTTTTACACGTAAATTTTTTACTTTTAATCGTGTAGACCACTTTACCAATCCTTTTCTGGATTATGCCATCCATCCAATAGCTTTTTCCACTTTTAAAATTTAAAAAAAAAAACTGTCTCCTGAAGTGTATTTTTTTATGTTGACTTTTTCTCTTTCTTAGCAACTTTTTTGTTTTGATAGGGTAACAATCTATCGAAAATTGATCTAATTTTCCTTGCGAACATAATTTCCGCCGGTGACATTTTCGCATCGTTGTTCTCATTAGGAGTTACCCTATAGATTGCTAAGAACTTCTGAATAGTTCTTTCTTCCGTGTCCATACCTTTATTTTTACGTAAAGCACGTTTAAAAGTGTCAACAAATTTCTCGGCTTGACCATTCGACCTGGGATGACACACTGGTGTAGTTATGTGTTCAATGTCTAAGGCAGTACAGAAATCCTTAAACTCCATACTTGTGAACGCCGTACCATTGTCGCTAACCAATGTCCTGGGAACCCCGAAACGATTGAAAATTTCATCCAATGCACTGATGGTGTTCCTAGATGTAGGATGCTTGCACTTGACTACCTCAGGCCATTTCGATAAAGAGTCCACCAATATCAAATAATAGTACCCATTAATTGGTCCAGCATAGTCTATATGTAGACGTGCCCACGGCAAATCCGTTTTCGGCCAAGGATTCATTTTGACCGGAGGTGCCCTTGCAGCCAATTGACAACCTCTACATAGTCTTACAAAACCTTCAATATCCTTGTCCATTCCTGGCCAGTATACGTAACCACGCATGAGTGATTTCATCCGAGACATTCCAGGATGACCGGTATGAAATTCTTTCAGCATATCTGTACGTAGAGATTGAGGTATAACAATTCTATCTGCGTACATCAACGTGTTGTCGCAAATTGAAAAAGGTGAAATCTGAGTTCCCTTTTTCTGTCTTTTTTTGTTCCATCTCGTCTGGTTCCTTAATTTCACAATATAGTGATTTTTTCCGCTTCTTTTTTTATTTGGTCCAAAGTTACCGGCAATTCCTGATTGTATTCAACAAGAGACCTGATATTTCTTTTCCTCAGTTAATGCTGCTATAACCGTCTCTTCTAAAATTTCTTCATTTTTTGGAATCAGCCTTGGCAGTCCATCCGCATGCCCATGTTCTTTAGATTTGACGTATTCCATCCTAAAATGGTAATTAAGCAGGGTTACACCCCATCGCTGTAAGCGATTAGCTGTATGCGTAGGAATGCCTTTTTACCTCAAATATTGTAAGTAACGGTTTATGGTCCGCTTGAAGTACAAATGATCTACCATGTAAAAAGCGATGGTAGTTTTTAACCCTGAACACAATCGACAAAGCCTCTTTCTCGATCTGGCTATAATTTTTTTCAGCCGGAAGAAGAGTCCTCGACGCGTGCGCGATCGGTTTAGTTGTGCAGCACCCACTCCGTACAAACTTGCGTCAGTTGCCAGAATGATCTCTTTCTCAGGATCATAATGTGCTAAGGCGAGATCTGAGAGTAGGCATTTTTTTTATTTTCTGAAAAGCCGTTTCGCAATCTTTTGACCAAAACCATTTCTTGTCTTTTTTCAACAATTCGTCAAGGGGGGCTCTTAAATCATACATTTTAGGTATGTAGATTGCATAATATTGTGCCAACCCCAGAAATGATTGTAGTTTCGCAACTGTGTCGGGTGCAGGCATGTTCTTAATTGCATCGGCTCTCTGTGGGTCCGGTTTCCTGCCTTCACTGTCTATCACCTGTCCGAAGTATGTAATTCTTTCCATGAAGAATTTACACTTCTCGTGGCTTAATTTAAAGCCAAAATCTTCTAGTCTTTTGAATATCGCTCTGATGTGCGTTTTATGTTCTTGAACATTCTTACTTTTGACTAGAATGTCATCTAAATAGGCGGTACCAAACTCAAGGCCTGCCAGTATAGTGTCCATCACCTGTTGGAACAAAGCTGGGGCGACCTTTAAGCCGAAAGGAAGCCTATTTAGCTTATAAATACCTTTATGTGTATTTATACACAAATATTTTGAGCATTCGTCACTCACTTTAATCTGCAAGTATGCGTCAGACAAGTCGATTTTTGAAAAAATCTTACCACCATTCAACTTTGAAAAAATATCTTCTGGTGAAGGTAGTGGATAACTGTGATTTTTAAGGCAATTATTTAACCCTGTTGAAAAATCTGCGCACACTCTTATTTTTCCGTTTTCTTCTTAACATAAACTGTGGGCGAGGCCCAATCCGCATGGTCAACCTTAGATATCACTCCCATTTTTTCAAGCCTTTCCAATTCCTTATTAATTGTGTCTAAGGAGGAAAAAAAGGAACGTTTCTCTTAGGTTTAAAAATTGGTTTCACATTTTCCTTGAGTTCAAATTTGACTTCCGTCTTAGTACATAAACCCAATCCCCAGAAAAAACTCTGGGATATTTTTCTTTTAATTCATTCATGAATTTTTCATTTTTAATACTTTTTTGTTTTCTGCACTGTTTATTACGTTGCAAAATGAGTTAATCGGGAGTTCAAACAAATCAAAGAGTACTATCCAGTCTACTCCAAAAAGACATGAATTAATCCCTTGGATTACATACACTTTCGTTTTTGCAGTCTTGCCACATAACGAAATATCGCACTTTAATTCTCCCTTAAAGTTTAATTTCTTTCCTGAAACCCCTCTAGCGGTTTTTTTTTTGGTTTCAGATAATTTGGGTCTTCCAATATTTTTCCATGTTTGTTCATCAATGATGCTTATGTCTGAACCAGAATCCAATAGGAAAGTAATTGTATGATTATTTATACGTACATCTACGTACTTTCTATTTTTACCGTTCTGAATTTCTTTTTCTGATAATACCAGGCTTACATCTTGTAATTTCCTTTTCTTGCGGCAAACCGAATATTTATGCCCTTTATTTCCGCACGATTGGCAGAATTTATTTTTATACCAACACACGTCTTTGGTATGATTTTTATTTCCGCACGATTGGCAGAATTTATTTTTGTACCAACACGTGTTTTTGGTATGGTTATTTTTTCCACACGTCTCACATTTTTCTATCTTTTTTGGCTTTTGGAGTTTTTGAGTTTTTACGTGTCGAACATTAGCAACACTTTTTTTCCTCAATTTGTGTATTATCCCTTTTTACGTTTATGAGACGTTGGCATTCTTTGGTCACCCTTTGTAATGTTATTTTCGAGTCTTGCTCGACCATTATTAATATTCTCGACCTAATTTCTTTATATTTAGGATCATTTAGTCCTTGAAGAAAAATTAGGCACTTGAATACATCTTTGGGAATTTCTTCTAACTTGAATTGTTCAACCAGAGAGTTCACTGTTCCCGCGTATGTCAGAAAATCCTCGTTATCTGCTTTAACGATGTTTAGGCATCTGTACCGCGTGTGGAACAGACTATTCCTTTCGTCAAATATTTTTGACAGAATACTTATAGTTTCTTCAAACGAAACTTCTTCTGGCTTTCTGGGCAATATCAAGTTTGAGTACTTCGTATTCTCGTTTGTCCCTAGTTTCTGGACTAATAATGTTACTCGTTCCTCATCCGACCAATGTTGACATCTCTTGGTAAATATAGTTTCGAAACGTAAAGTATGCTGGAAATGTAATGCCCGAATCAGGTTCATATATAAATTCGGATAATGAATTTGCTATTCCTTCGGCAGAAAAAACAGCATTTTTTCTTTCTCCAGTCGCCTGTTTCAGAATTTTTTCGAGACTTTTTTGCTGTTGCAGTATTTGTTGTTTTAACTCTTGGTGCTGTTGTTGTTGCTGTTGTTGTAACTCTTGATGCTGTTGTTGTTGCTGTTGCAAGCTTGTACACAGCATTTTAGTCATTTCGACTAATTGCTCCATCCTGACTTTATTTAGAATTCGACAAAAAAAAAAATTTTTTTTTTTTTTTTAGACGGTTAACAGACAATTTACAGCCGTAATATTTTTACAACCCGTAATTTTTACTTGAATAATCAATTATTAGACCGGCTCGCATTTGCGTCGCGGTTCAATATATATTTTTCAAATCACAATTTAACAGTAAAAATTTTCTTACTTTTCAAAAAGTTTCCTTTTGACTTGTGACTCCGCTTTCGAAATCCTAATCGGCGTCAACTGATATCTTTGACTTGGGAAACTGCTTCCGAAATCCGTTCAGCGTAATCTGATATATATATACATTTTTTTTTTTTTTAAGTACGTTGCACAATCCTCGTCGCCAGCTGTTATATCTCGTGCAAGATATAATAAACAAAGTAACCCGAGTGTTGGTTTTCAATAATAAGTTTATAATCGGATGTAGGTGTGTCAAGTACAGAGACAGAGTCGGGAGTATGCTAACCTCAATAGGTGTTAACAAACGAAGACTTTTCGACTGTCCGCTGTGGTCGTACTTAATCGGCAACCAGTCCGTCCATTATCGTGAATGGGGAAGTTGGGTTATATCATCACAACACTCTGAAATCAAAAAGAAGTGATATTTTTATCCCTAGATTCTGAAAAATGGATTTCATTCTCTAGATGCTAAAAATGTGATATTTCTTTCTCAAATTTTCTTTCTGAAGATTCTCAAAAACTTGATATTTTCTGTATATTCTAAAAAATATGATATTTCTTTCAGTAGATTCTAAAAACTTGATATTTTTTCACCAGATTCTTAAAAAGTGTTATTTTTTCTGTATATTCTAAAAAAGGGATATTTCTTTCTATAGATGCTAAAAAAGTGATTATCTTTTCTCTTGATTCTAAAAAGTGATATTTCTTTCTCTAGTTTCTAAAAAGTTATTTCATTCCTTAAATTTAAAAAAAATGATTTCTTTATCTATATTATAAAAATTTTATATTCTTTTCTCTAGATTCTAAGATAAGTGAGATTTTGTTCTCCAGATTCTAAAAAAGTGATATTTCTTTTTGTATATTCTAGAAAAAGTGAGATATATTTCTCTAAATTCTACAAAAGTGATTTTATTTTTTCTCTAGATTCTAAAAAAGTCATATCTTTCTCTAGATTCTAAAAAGTGATATTTCTTTCTCCGTATTCTAAGAAAAGTGATATTTCTTTCTCCAGATTCTGCAAAACATGTTATTTCATTCTCTATATTTAAAAAAAGTGATATTACTTACTCTAGATTCTAAGAAATTATAATTCTTTCTCTAGATTCTAAAAAACAATTGTATTTCTTTTTCTAGATTCTAAAAAATTTAAATTCTTTCTCTAGATTCTAAAAAAGTGATATTTCTTCCTCTGTTTTATGAAACATCTGACATATCTTTAACTGGATTGTAAAAAAGGGATATTTCTGTCTGTAAACCTTTCTCTAAATCCTAGAAAAAGTGATTTTTCTTACTCTAGATTGTAAAAAAAGTGATGTTTCTTATTCTGGATTCTAAAAAGAGTTATATTTCCTTACCTAGACTTTTAAAAAAGTGATATTTTTTTTCTAGATCCTAAAAAAGTCATTTCATTCTATAGATTCTTTGTCTAAATTCTAAAATAAGTGATATTTCTTTCTTTAGATTCTAAAATTGATATTTCTTGCTCTAGGTTCTAAAAAGCGATATTTCTTTCTCTGGATTTAAAAAAATTGATGTCCTGTTCCGCAGATTTAAAAAAATGATATTTCTTTCTTTAGATTCTAAAAAGATTAATGTTTCTTTCTCTAGATTTTAAAAGAAAAATATGATATTTATTTCTCTTTATTCTTTCTTTAGATTCTATAAAAACTGATATTTCTTTCTCTTGATTCTAAAAAAGGGATATTTCTTTTTCTAGATAGTGAAAGATTTATTTATTGTTCTAGATACTAAAAAACATTTTTTTTTCTTTCTTTAGATTCTAAAAAATGTGATTCTAGATTCTGAAAAATTAGATTTCAGTCCCTATTTTCTCAAAAAAGACATCTTTCTGTAGATTTTAAAATCAATATATTTCTTTAGATACTAAAAAGCATATTTCTTTCTCCTAGATTCTAAAAAATGTGATAGTTCTTTCTCTAGATTCTAAAAAGTGAGATTTCTTCACATGTTTTCTCAAAAAAATTACATTTCTTTCCTTAGATTCTAAAAAACTGATATTTCTTTCTCTAGGCTCTAAAAAAGTGGTTTATTTTTCTAAATTCTAAAAAAGTTATCTTACTTTCTCTAGATTCTAAAAAAAGTGATTTCTTTTTCTAAATTGTAAAAAGTTATCTTGCTTTCTCTAGATTCTAAGAAAAGTGATATTTCTTTTTTTTTATTCTAAAATGTTCGATTTTAAAAATTGGATATTTCTTTACCTAGATTTGAAAAAATAAAATTTCTTTGTCTAGATTCCAAAAAAGTCATTTCTTTCTCTAGATTCTAAAAAAGTTATATTTCTTTGTCTAAATTCTAAAATAAGTGATATTTCTTTCTCTAAATTCTAAAAAATGTGATATTTCTGTCTCTGAATTCTGAAGAAATAATTTCTTTCTCTAGATTGTAAAAAAGTAATATATTTTTCTCTATGTTCTAGAAAGTGATATTTCTTTCTCTAGATTCTAAAAAAGTTATATGTCTTTGCCTAAATTCTAAAATAAGTGACATCTTTTTCTTTAGATTCTTTTTAGAATCTAAAGAAAAAATATCACTTATTTTAGAATTTAGAATATCAGTGATATTTCTTTCTGTAGGTTCTAAAAAGTGATATTTCTTTCTTTTGATTCTATAAAATTGATATCCCATTCCACAGATTAAAAAAATGTGATATTTATTTCTCTAGGCTCTAAAAAGTAATATTTCTTTCTCTAGATTCTAAAAAATTGATATCCCATTACACAGATTATAAAAAAGTGATATTTCTTTCTCTAGATTCTAAAAAAGGTAAATTTTAATCTAGATTCTAAAAAGAGTTATATTTCTTTCTTTAGATTCTAAAAAAATTGATAATACTAAGAATCTAAGAAAAGTGATATTTCTTTCTCTTTTCTAAAAAATCTGCTGATTCCTTCACTAAATTCTAAAAAAGAAATATTTTCTTAGATTCTGAGAAAGTGATATTTTTTTCTGTAGATTCTAAACAATGTGCTATTTTTCATTCACTATATTCTAAAAAAGTTATATTCTTCTCTATTTTCTGAAACATCTGACATATCTTTAACAGGATTGTAAAAAGAAGGGATATTTATGTCTGTATATCTTTGTCTAAATCCTAGAAAAAATGATTTTTCTTACCCTAGGTTCTAAAAAAGTGATATTTCTTTCTCTAGATTCTAAAAAAGTTATTTCTTTCTCTAGATTGTTAAAAAGTTATATTTTTTGTCTAAATTCTAAAGTGATATTTCTTTCTCTAGATTCTAAAGAGTCATATTTCTTTCTCAAGATTCTAAAAAAAATGATATTTATTTATTTATTTCTATTCAAAAAAGTGATATTTCTTTCTCTAGATACTAAAAATTATGATATTTCTTTCTTTAGATTCTATAAAAACTGATATTTCTTTCTCTTGATTCTAAAAAAGGGATATTTCTTTCTCTAGATAGTGAAAAATTAATTTGTTTTTCTAGATACTAAAAAAACATTATTTTTCTTTCTTTAGATTCTAAAAAATGTGATATTTCTTTCTCTAGATTCTAAAAAATGTGATAGTTCTTTCTCTAGATTCTAAAAATTGAGCTTTCTTCACCTAATTTCTCAAAAAGATGATATTTCTTTCCTTAGATTCTAAAAATACTGATATTTCTTTCACTAGATTGACAAAAAGTGATATTTCTTTCTCTGGATTCTAAAAAGAATGATATTAATTTCTCTAGATTCTAATATGATATTTCTATCCCTATGTTCTAAAAAAAGTGATATTTCTCTAGATTCTTAAAAGTGATATTTCTTTCTTTAGATTCTAAAAATGATATTTCTTTCTCTAGATACCCCAAAACTGATTTTTCTTTAGATTCTAAAAAACAATCTATTGATTTCTTTAATTCTAAATAAAGTGATAATTTTTATCTTGATTTAAAAAAAGAGATATTTCTTTCTCTAGATTCTAAAAAAGATTCTTCTTTATCTAAATACTATAAAAAGTGATATCTCTTTCTCTAGATTATAAAAAAGTTATAGTTCTTTCTATGTATTCTAAAAAGTGTGATATTACTTTCTATAAATTCTAAAGTGATTTTTCTTTCTGCATGTTTTCAAATAGTGATATTTCTTTCTCTAGATTCTTAAAAATTGATATTTCTTTTCCCATGCAGCTGTAGTAAGAAATATAAGGGGGAAAACTGACCATCCCCTTAAGATAAGACTGTAGGAATTCTGTAAAGCCATAACACGAGGGAAAATAGAAAAATCAGGCATAGCTGACTACATATGGAGGGAAAAGGGAAACCACTGTGGGATGAGGTTGAAATAATAGACCAAGAACATCACTGGATAATATGAAAAGTTAAGGAATCAGCACATATGCTAAGCCCCAAAAATCTTTTAAGCTGGCCAAGTATCAAAATGAATACAATATGAGAACCAGTAATATAGAGTGCTGGAGAAAAACAATAATAACAACAAAATTGTAATATGAGCTCTGGTAAAAAATGATTACTGAGACATTAGGTTTATAAGCCTCCAAATTTCATACACTGATCTCTTCAATGACACATGGCCCAGTGGATAAAAATGTTGGTTGAATCTAGTGACTTCACTCAAAGAGTTGTGATTTCAATAAAAATTATGGTGAACAAAAACTTGGAGAGTTGAGTTAAAGGGAGATAACTGATACTAAGACATCTGGAAGAGGCATGGCACATGGAACAATCTATCCCAGTGGATGAAATAAAAGGTTCAGTTCAAAATTCCAATCACCTGAAGAAGGCCGTTGTGTATAACAACTGAATCATTGTGAATATGGGAACAAAAATGAGGACAACAGTCTGAACAATGTGAATAATACAAATAATTACAATACATTATTTCAGAAATATAGACAGAAACAATCTTCACCTGCAGATCTACATTACTGCAAGTATATTTTTCTCATAAATGACATGGTGAAGAAACCATTATTTTCAAATTATTCAATTTCACATAAAAAATATTACATGATTTAATTAAATGAAAAGAAAAGACATATTATCAAATGATTGCTTAAAACGTGCCTACATTAAAAAAAACAAATCACACAACCACCTAACCCAAATCAAAACAGACCAATAGACAACATGCCCTCACCTAAAATTTCAATTCCTGCAACAATAAAAAGTGGTCATACAGTGTATTGACTACATTTATAAATATACATAACAAATCAGAATTCATAATAAAATCTTTTTCAATCTCAGGGGAGTATTTTTTAATTATCGTCTCCTGAAAATAATCACTGGCAAGTGTGATATTAGAAATGCTCTTCCTCTTTCCCCTTTGACTTTTGGAGTGCAAATTCACATTTCCTTTCATTCTGATAGACACAAGGCATGTAAGTACATCAGAGGCACAGACTAGAGATTGTATTGAACTATTCATAACTTCAACTTTATTTCTTTCTTTATTCTTCTGTAACATGTCTTGCTAATACATTTATTAATAGTTGTTTGTTTGAATTCCATGTTTTTGAGCTATTTACCCAGACTCACATGAGTCTGCCAAATACTGTTTGCAGAACAAATGTACCAGGAGGTATAAAATGATAATACTTTCTATTCCTGCAACAAAATACATTAAACCTTCTACGTAAGATAAAATTCCAACAACAAAGATACAGACAAAAGTCGATACACAAAAATATAACATAAACAATAAATCTGGTAATGTTGATCCAAAACAACAACAAAAATCCTCAACAAAGAGTAAAATCACATGGAAGAAAGACAATTATTATCATTATTATTACTGAAATACAGCTCCACTTTTAGGTGCAGGACTATTGTAGTGTTTGTGATGAAAAACTTTAGAAGTTCATATAAATTAAGATTTGGTGAAATGAATGAATTAGACTGTAGTGACTACTCCGATTTACCACACCCACAAAATACTCAGTTATAATAAAAATAAGTATTGTTTACTACAGGACAATTTACCTATTGCAGTAACCACACAAAATTTTCTGCCATGATTTTGCCTAACTTGGTTTTGTAAAAAAATCAGTGATTGGTCAATTTTTATCCAATTGTGTATTTTAGATATTCCTTTTGATATTTTTGCCGCTTCTCTCTGGAGCCTACCCAAAAAAAGTATTTAAACAGTTCGTACTCCAGAAATATATTAGTGGAACAATAAATCAGCAGAACTCAGCAACGCACGTGTATCTACATTCTTCTACTCACACACACACACAGAACTATCATTACACTACACTGTTAACTGTCACAAACCAAGTTCTATTATCCTTTCTGTACAAACTTTTCATTCTTGAATTCAAATCTTATTCACTGAACTCTGAACATTTCAGCAAGAAAGTTCTTAAGTACATTATTCCTATCTTGCATCAGATATCAGTACAAGGAAGCTACTTTTCTCTCCCCTAAATATTAATACATAAAGCACAATTGTTGTACTCGTTGATTTTCAATATATATTTTATTGTTGAATGCAATTTGATCTCTTGTTCTTTCCTTGTATTCTTTGCAAATTTAAATGTATGTGCTCTCACTAAAAACGCAGCCTCACTAACAACCTCATTAACCATTTTAAAAACAAATCTGAGCAGCACACCACAAGACAGTCAAATTATACAGTGTTAAATAATAGTCTAGCAGACTATTATTTTTTAAATAATTGTATTTCATCTGATTTGCTCATTTTGACCTTTGAGGTCTGATGCAGGAAAACAAAGAAAGTTGTTTTGATTGGCTGAGCTGAACATGGGAATGCTAGAGAGATAGAAAGTGATTTCAAGGGTTAAGATTTGCATGTCGAACAATGTAGACATGTTAAAATTGTGTCTTGAGGCTTGCTCCCCAGTGGGGTGGGACAGCAACCCAACCAGCTTGATAAAAATTACACATTGACATGTTAATAAAATAGATAAGTTTTCAAAATCCCTTTTGTTGAAGTTCTCATTTTACATGATCACCAGGCCAAGAGAAGAGAGAAAGACTACTTTATTATGGTCACCTCAAGATTGTCAACTAAAAGACCTCTCCAGAATAAGGAGAGGTATGCAACAATAGGACACACTATCAGAACATATTTTATTAATTAATCAATTTCAAACAAATGAAGACATCTTTTTAATGAAAATTATTAATAAGATTTTATATCTCTGCTGAGTGGATACCAACTTAAAATAAAATTTAATTAAGATATAGTTTATGGGGAAAGATAAAAATCACATAGCATTTAAAACATATGCAAAATAATTAATCTGTAAAGTTTTAGCTCTAAGCATATATAATTATTAAATTATTTGAAATTATATACTCTTCAAGCAACACACTTTAGAATTGAGTCAAGCGTTAAATATTCATGTCTTTTTAGTGTCTACTATTATGTCTACACATAAGGACCACATATTAAGTAGTCAGTAAGTACAGCATATGATAATACAAGTAGCAGCTGGATGTAGCAGTCCAAGGGAAAGTCATTAAAAAATCTTCCTATGCCTTTAGGATATAAACTCCTATATTTTACAGTCAATAAGTGAAGTACAAACAAAAGATGCCTAAAAATAAATCTTACTAAATTTAGTACATTTTTAAATGTTTTTACAATTCTGTATGAACAGAGCTCCAACAGTATAGACACATGTTACCATGACAACGCATCAGTCAGTGATGATTTTTCTACACTGAAATCATACAAAGCTGTGATGAAAGTCCTGTCTTCCCCTCTTTTTGTTCACTATGTTTAAAATTACTGCTTTTGCATGCAATCTGTCAGCAGTCACACATTTTGATAGCATGTGTGTAACACGCATGTATATATTGGCTTGTTTTTCTCACTTGCAATGAAATCACTTTGAACTTTGCAGACTTACCTGTGACCATTTCAAACAATTGAACTATTGGTCTCTTCAGGGCCATAAGAAAGAACAATTGAATTTTAATATGGAAATACATGTACCTGCCTGTATAAATGTTGTTGTCATATTTGGCTTGGTTTTCTTCTTTTTCTGTGATGATCATTTCTTTGCATTGTTTATAATTTTGTGTTGTATTTGTGGACATGGTTACTCAGATTTTCCACCTAAAATCCGGGTAAACTGACCCCACACTTTCTCTATTCCCTGTCATAAAAAATGTTTTCATTAGAAGAAATTGGACTAAGAAATAATAATTTTTGTAAATCACCAAAACTATTTCTGGAATATAAAAATTTATGATTTACACTTTATTGGTTTCTTTTCCTTTTTCATTGTGAATGAGTTGAATATTTTTTACAAAGCCAAGTCCCCCCCCCTCAACTTTCCAAAGAATCTTCATAAATGTTTCCTGTTTTTACTTTTTACTCGTGACATCAATTGAATGTTGAGATTCTTTTTTCACTTGTCATTTCCCTACTTATGTTTATTAAGTTTAGATTTGATAGCCAGCCACTTTTCAAGATTTGGTCTGCCTGTTGATTGAATACCTGGCTTATTCACATCTGCTTGGCTGATCCTATTTCTTTCTACTATTACTTATATCAACACCACCAGATTTCTCTACTGAGAGCTATTTAAATAAAAATGACTTAGCATCTCTTTAGCATTACAGCATTTTTCTCAATATTTATTGTTTCTAGTGACAACATATATTACATTATTTCTGTCTTAATTTTCATCTGTCTCATATGAGAAATTTTTATATTTCCTGTGCTTTAATTAATTATTTTTATTATCTACTTCTAGATCTCTAAAGTAGGATTGAATTTTTCTATTCTCTCTCTAGTTTCTGCTTGTGGCCTGATATCATACAAATATTAATCCCTTTGCTATTTAATTTTATCTCTTGGATTTTTTGTAAGTTTTCTTATATAACTATAAATGACATTTTCATTTGTTTTAATCTATGACTTTCTAGGAGTTCCAGGCATTTATAGTTTGTGATATTTTCTATTGGTTCCTAAATAGGACTGTACATTTGTCAATGATAAGCTATATTGATAGTGCTAAAAATTCTGTTTCAATACTGATTTGTTTTTCACAGGTAGTTTGTGTGTTTGATTATTGATATTTATACTGGGTTTTGTTAACTGATATTTGTTCTTATTATTGTGAATAATATGACAGTGACAGAAGAGAGAGCTAATAATTATAGACCATTACAATCACTAGGATTTCAATTCTACAGTCTGTTTTCATTTTTATTTGTAGATTGTTGGTAATAAGTGATATTTCATTATATGCTATTTTAATCTTTATGTAGTGGGATTGGTTAGGCTAATACTGCTTGGAAATCTGTCCTGGCTTTCCTGCATCTAAGGGTTGAGGGTAAAAAATTGGGACAAAACACGAGTAAAAAAACAGCAAGATTAGAACGGACAAACTCTCTCTTTTAGGCGCGGACGAATAAAGAAAAAACTCCTGCTCGGTGTGTAACAATAAAAGAAAGTGTTTATTTACATATACAGAAAAAAAAGGGTAAAGGGATAAAGACAATTAAGAATGAAAGAAAAGGAAAAGAGAAAATATCCTTTAAGGGAAGAGAAAATGTTCATAACAGAAAAAAGGCCTAAAAAGTTCTTTAAGCGAGTAGAATTTTGTTAAGTTTTAGAAACACTCACAGTTCTTGTAGAGTAAAAATGTTGGTAGATATAGGAATCTTGCAGTTGAGTGAGTTTTTTGCCAAAAAAAAAGTGAAGTTTTGTTGAAATCGGTTGAAAAATGTAGGAAATCCGATCCCATATATAAACGAACACACACACACAAACAACCTGGGTTTTATAATAAGTATAACTCGATATGAGTTGTCCCTCTTTCATTCTCGTGATGCCTGTTAATCATATTTTCAAATTGATTTTTTGCAAAAACAATTGTGTTTTTTCCAATTTTTGGTGCTGCCAGAACCACCGCAAGGTAATTTTACGTAGTCCTGTGAAGTTTTGTTGAAATCGGTTGAAAAATGTAGGAAATCCGATCCAATATATAAACAAACAAACACACACACACACACACACACACACACACACACACACACACACACACACACACACACACACACACACACACACACGGTTTTTATAATAAGTATGATAAGAATCAGGGCTTCGGGAGCCGGTTTTTGAAAGTAATGAAAACAGGTTGCAGTGAACAAGCTGTGAGGTTTCCACCAGACTTTATGGCACCATAGAAAGAATAATGGTGTTGGAATTCCTTTTTACATTTTCTACCTCTCTTGTTAGTCAGAAAATATATTCTCATCTCTGATAAGAAGAATCAAGGCTTTGGGAGCCGGTTTTGAAAGTAAAAAGAGGTTGGAGTGACGATAGAAAAAATAGCGAGAATGTGAACTTGTAAAATATTGTTCTCAAATTAAATTCCAACACTACTAATTAGCATACCATACCACTATATAGGCAGAACTCTTGAGATAAACTAAGAAAAAGTGAGAGAGTCACTTGTGACGACTATCAACTTCATAGCACTTTATTTTTGCATTTATCTATCTTTTATCATTGTTAAACATCATCATCTTCACTGTGAGTCACTCCTTTTCATATCATCATGCTTTAAATGTAACATTTTTTTTGTTGAATAAGTTCTGGAAATTAAAATATTGCTTAATCAGAAATTTTCTAAAATTGATATACCAATTGACAGAACATAGAAGACAGACACAAACATAACAAAAATGTTTCCATATAAAAAATGTGTTGCCATAGAGTTTCAAAAATAATATTGTCTTTTAGACAATTTTCCAAACATATAAAAGAATAGAAGTAAATTTGAACAAATAAAATCCATCAAAATCTCTGCTAATAACAGTAACAAAAATATCTTCTTATCTTATATTGTCTTCGTTCTTCTTTAGTAGGTAGGTGAAAAATAAAATAATTGTTGAAACTAACATCAAGCGAGTATAGAAATTCAAAGTACCAAGAAAAAAGAACTGATAAAATAACTGATTAATATTTCTGATCTTATATAAAAATTAAGATGCATTTTAATTTTTGATTATTTGCCTTAGAAATTGTTACTGTCAATTTTTCCGGTATAAATATAATTTACCAGCTATAATTTACATTTTCTTCTCGTAAAACAGTCATAAGGAAGATATTTTATAGTGAACATATTTTCCTATCACCGGTAAGAAAGTAAATTTAACATTTTTTTTTCTTTTTTTTTTTGTCAATAATCCTTACTTACAGTTTTGGTCCCCAAAAAGTAAGTGAGTTAAACTAATAAAGTTATTAAGTTTTGTAGGTATATATATTAATGAGTTTAATTTGTATTTAAGTATTTTTCTGTTTTTAATTAAGTCATTTCCATTTTTATGCTGAACATCAGCAACATCTATTATGGCGGCTCATCATTACGGTGTTTTACGCACCAACGTAGGAGGAGGACCTCATGGGCTGGGTGAGTTTAAAATTGAAATATATTCATTATTTTTACTACAATTTATTTTTATTGTGTTTGTGATTAATAGTAAAAACTCTGCATTAATTATTCCCCAGTCTTATCGATCAAAACAACTCCTAAGCAGCTTTCTAATTGCGAAGAGAATCGATTAATGTTGAAAAACATTGGAATTAAAAGTTTAAAGTAAACAAATATATTTTCAAATTTTATGTTATCATTAAGTTATCAATATCAATTTCTGTGCATGCACAAAAAGTTATTTTTTGATGAGTTATATTTATTTACTTGAGAATCAATTAATTTCATGAATGCTTCTAAAGTTAAACGAAACCTCATGTTTTGTTTTGTTTTGAATTGTAGTACTAATAATAATAGAATAGCGTAGCATAGTAGGAGAGTACTAATGTTTATTTGAGTGAAATGTGTGTAGAAATTACTACATAACATTTAACAATCACTTAAATGAACAACGTAGACATTTCATTTAGGTAACAATAAAAAACATAGGGTTTTAATAGGCAATAAATTTATACGAAAACGGAAAACGTGTGTCGAATTGGTTATGCAACATTGAAATTAAAGTTAATCTCAATAAAAAAAATATAAACTAAATTCAAATAAAATTAACATACATAAAAGTACAGTAGTATCGTAGCCCATTTGCGACTCCGTTCACGTGATCAAGGGCAGACGTTATGTTTTCGTGACCTTTCTTCACTGCGTTGCCACACTCCCTTCAATTTATTATGACAAGTTTTAGATTTATAATAAACCTAATATCTTTTTTGTTGTTTTTGTATTACAAACTTAGTCTGAATACTCTTTGTGAACATTTTTATACTTTGTAGCAAATCTAAATTTACATTATTTACACTATTGTCCTCGTCTTTGTCGCCATATTTATCACAACGCTTACGGCCTTCTTCAGGTGGTTGGAATGTCGAACTGAACCCTTTATTTCGCTCACTGGGGTAGACTGTTCTAGTTCTACGTACCATGTTTGATGGATGTCAGTTATCAGTTAACTCCTGTTAATTTGCCTCTGAAAGTTCTCCACTGCCTTAACCAGGTATTGAACTCACACTCTAACCAACGCCTTTATCCACTGTGCCACGTGTCCTTGAGGACATCTAGGTATGAATTTCTGGGTATTATAAACCTAATGTCTTCAGCAACCATTTTTAAAAGTGCTCATATTGCAATTTTGCTGTTATCATTGCATGTTTTTATCAGAGCTCATATTGCAACTTTGTTGTTATCATTGCTTTTCTCTGGCACTCCTTATTACTGGTTCCCATATTGTATTTATTTCTATGCTTGACTGGCTCAGGAGATTTTTGTGGTCTAGCATATGTGCCGATTCCTTAAGTTTACGAATTTTCCAATGGTGTTCCTTGTCTATGATCTCAACATGATCCCACAGAGGGTGGTGATCTCCCTTCTCTCTCCATATGTGGTCAGCCACGTCTGATTTTTCTACTTCCCCTTGTGTTACAGCTTTCTGGTATTCTTGAAGCCTTACCTTGAGGGGGCGGCCTGTCTCTCCTTTATATTCCTTTCCACAGCTGCACGGGATAGCGTACACACAGTTTTTAGTCATGTTCTCCTCTATGGGGGGGTCTCACTTGAGAGAGATATCTGCGAAGTGTCATCAAACTTTTGAAGGTTGTTCTGATGTTATATGGACTGCAGATCCTTTGTATTTTCTCTGATAAACCCTTCACATAAGGCAGGCAGACTGTTTTCTGAGTGTTGCTGTCCTCCACCTCTTGTAACCGCCTATCCCAGTTTTGTGGGGTTGCTGCCATGTACCCAGGGTAGTTGTTACGTTGTAGGGTACTACTTATACTCACCGATTCTTTATCTAACGTCTCTGGGTCGCCACTTATGACTTTTGCTCGGTGTTGTAAGCAACGATCGATCCCTTTCTTTATGCTGTATGGATGGTGGGAGCTGAAATTGAGGTACTGTCTGGTGAATGTCGGTTTACGGTATACAGATGTCTTAAACCCATGCTCTGTTCGAGATATTAGAACATCCAGGAATGGGAGTGTGTTGTTACTCTCTTTCTCCATTGTGAACTGTATCGAAGGTCTTATTGAGTTCACATGGTCCAGTAGAACCTGAACATCTTCCTAGTGTGGCCAGAGTATGAAGGTGTCATCTACGTACCTTAACCATATAGTTGGCTTTAGAGATATAGATTCTAATGCCATTTCCTCAAAGTATTCCATGTATATATTCGCCATTGCTGGTGATATTGTGATAACACCTTCATACTCTGGCCACACCAGGAAGATGTTAAGGTTCTACTCCCTGCCTGATGTGAAGGGTTTATCAAAGGATCTGCGGTCCATATAACATCAGAACAACCTTCAAAAGCTGATGACACTTTGCAGATATCTCTTCCGAGTAAGACCCCCCATAGAGGAGAACATGACTAAAGACTGTGTGTACGCTATCCTGTGCAGCTGCAGAAAGGAATATAAAGGAGAGACAGGCCGCCCCCTCAAGATAAGGCTTCAAGAACACCAGAAAGCTGTAACACGAGGGGAAGTAGAAAAATCAGGTGTGGCTGACCACATATGGAGAGAGAAGGGAGATCACCATCCCCTGTGGGATCATGTTGAGATCATAGACAAGGAATACCATTGGAAAATTCGTAAACTTAAGGAATCGGCACATATGCTAGGCCACAAAAATCTCCTGAGCCGACCAAGCATAGAAATAAATACAATATGGGAACTAGTAATAAGGAGTGCCAGTGAAAAGCAATGATAACAGCAAAATTGCAATATGAGCACTTTTAAAAATGGTTGCTGAAGACATTAGGTTTATAATACCCAGAAATTCATACCTAGATGTCCTCAAGGACACGTGGCACAGTGGATAAAGGCGTTGGTTAGAGTGTGAGTTCAATACCTGGTTAAGGCAGTGGAGAACTTTCAGAGGCAAATTAACAGGAGTTAACTGATAACTGACATCCATCAAACATGGTACGTAGAACTAGAACAGTCTACCCCAGTGAGCGAAATAAAGGGTTCAGTTCGACATTCCAACCACCTGAAGAAGGTTGGAGCGTACATCGGCCGAAATGTTGTGATAAATATGGTGACAAAGATGAGGACAATAGTCCGAATAATGTAAATAATGTGCATAATACCTAATCTCAGAAATATAGACAAATCTCAATTTATTTTCTTTAAATTTTAAGTAGATATACAGGACCAGTTAATGTTTATATTCCTTTATCATCTAACCTGGCGACTTCTTGCTGAACTGACAAAGGATAAAGAGGAGAAGAAACGCAGGCCCCTGGCCATTGTGGCAGGGTGCCTGGACAGATTATATATTGAGTTACGTGCCTATTTATTTTTGTCTGCCAACTGGATGCTTCTTGGGTTTTCCTATCCATTCTTACTTCCGGCACTCTTGCCCTTTATTATTTCTGGTTATCCCACGGACCTTTATCTTCTGGCATTCTTAGCCTTAATTATTTCCAGCTACCACAGACTCTTATCTTCTGGAATTCCTAGCCTTTATTATTTCTGGCTACCACAAATTCTTACTTTTGGCAATCCTGACCTAAACTACTTTTGGCTACCACAGAACCTTACTTCCAGCTACCATGGACCCTTATCTTTCGGTATACTTGGCCTTCATTACTTCTGGCCTTTACTTCAACCTAACTCACCTGGTTGATCGGCATTAATGGACCTGTTTACAACAGCCCTAAACTTCCAGCTACACTAGGTCCTTGCTTCCAGCTTTCCTGTCAACCTAACTCACCTGGTATAGGAAATAGCTGCATGCATATTGTCCTGACTTCAAATAACCTATTCCGTACACTTCAGTTAAAATACTACGGAAGGTACACCATTGAACTTAACCAGCAACTACTAAACGCCATCACCTGACATTTAAATGGAACTTTCTTCTCCTTGGCTATAATGTCCAGACTTCAAATAATCTATTCTGTACACTTCAGCTAAAATAATGTGGAAGGTTCATCATTGGACTTTACCAGCAACTTTTCAACACTTTCCGGACATTTGAACTGTGGACTTACATGCCAATTTAACATTTTACATGGACTCTACTTTTAACATTTAGTCACAGTTATAGTATCTAGATCTTCTAGCCAGTCAGTATTCTTCAATTTACTGAATTCTGCTTCCATTACTTAATTTATTGTTTTCTCATGTTCCTTTTAAACCAGACACATACTTTTGTATGTGATGTAAATAAAGTTTTGCATAATTTTTTTAAATATCATCATTCTGTTATCCATTTTTGTTTCACCTGTCAGATTTCACATCTTTAATTTATAAAAAGTTAGTGGGCCTTTTGTGACAAGGCACACAAGGCCATATATCGCCTCTTCCCCTAGATGGGGTGGGGGCACAGTAGCCAGTATTTGCTTATCGGGACTAGGGCAACCACAAATGTGATGGACACAAGATTGGTTTTATGTGGGGTTTCACACTCGTATATATATGTGTGTGTGTGTGTGGGGGGGACTCCTGTTATTGCAAACATCAAGGAAAAATACCTTGTCCTTAGCCCTAGAAGAAGAAACAACTTTAAAAACTATTTGATGTTTGATCATTTGGTTAGATTTCTTTTGGGAAATTGAGCAGTTCAGTATATTTTTGGTATACTCTCATACCTTTTTGGAAGCAGAGAACTTAGGAGTACTAACAACAGACTTGGCAGATCTTATGTTTCGTTTATCCTTTGTTTCCTGTTTAGGATTAGGTTTCTGGTTCCTTCTAAAATGTCTTTTCTTTCTCTTTCACTTCCGTCTTGTGTCTTGGTGGCATTATTACCTTACTTGGAGTGGTGCCTCTTACTCTGTATCTTTCTGCCATGACTGGCTGTTTGACCTTGTACAGAGTAAAAATCAATGAAAAAACATATTCAATTTCAGTGTTTCAAACGATTTTTACCTACCAAACACCTGATTCTCCCTTGAGCAACTCTCATTTTCACTATGAATCCTTTGGATATGAAAATAATAATTTAAAAGCATTTTTAAGATATATTTCATTTTTTTTTTTTAATATATTTTAAGAATTAAAAAATGCTTCCAAATTTATTTTTATGATTTAAAATTTTAAAGTATATTTTCCAATAAATAAATAATATCGATTACTGAATAAAACTTCTTAAAAAATTACTTTAATTTAAAAATTGTTGATGGAAATAAGTTTAAATCATATATCAATACATAGATATCTTTTCTATCATAATTATTTATATCTCAAAATACTATTGGGTGTTGAGAATTTTACTTGTCAGTATTAACAAGTTCTCATAATCAAACAATCTGTAAATTGCAGCATTCACAAGATTTTTGTAATAAGAATTAAATCATACTTATTATAAAACCCAGGTTGTGTGTGTGTCTGTCTGTTCGTTTATATATTGGATCGAATTTCATACATTTTTCAACCGATTTCTACAAAACTTCACAGGACTACGTAAAATTACCTTGCGGTGGTTCTGGCAGCACCAAAAAGTGGAAAAACACAATTGTTTTTGCACAAAATCAATTTGAAAACATGATTAAGAGGCATTGCGAGAATGAAAGGGGGACAACTCATATTGAGTTATACTTATTATAAAACCCAGGTTGTTTGTGTGTGTGTGTCCGTTTATATATGGGATCGGATTTCCTACATTTTTCAACCGATTTCAACAAAACTTCACTTTTTTTTTTGGCAGGTAGTGTTTCTTGTCTTGCACACTTTTTTCTTTATTTTTACATCAGAATGCTTTAAAAATTCCATTTACAAGACAATTGTTTATAATAAAATTCTATTCAATCAGTAGACTCATAATGATTGAAAACAATGTTTTTGTTTGAGTTTGACCAATTCGTAAAAAAAACTAAAAAAAAAAACTAATTAAGACATGCGTGTCCATCAACCTTAAACAATAATCTTTGTCGATTTTATTTTTCAGTCTTTATGATGGTCGATACTTGATCTATCTCTTACTGTTATATCCCCGGGCAACGCCAGGCTCTACTGCTAGTAAAGAATATAAAACAAAAAAAACACAGCTACAAGCTCTATTAATTTTTTTAAAATTTAGACAATCTGGATTTTTATAAGTGCAAGTAAATTTTAATTGGAACAGAAAATAAAAATCAGTAGTTTTATTATGCATTTTGAATGAGATTTTGGTATTGTGCGTTCACGTCAGGATGTCACCAGTTTGGATAATGTGGTGTTGATATTCTTGGTGATGTTTTATTGGAAATATACAACATAAAACAAATTGACTGAAGGGTATAAAATAAATAATATATTTTTATTTTCTTCAGAATGATGAGTGACTCCTGAGGTATTCAGTGTAGCAAAATGTTCATTTATCAGGTGGATATTGGTAGCAGTCTGGAGAAATGTCTGGTCGTGGTGTTTAAAAGTCAAACCGTGATAAGGTAGTAGTAATCTTAGAAATAGGTCAGAGCAAATCTACTGTATTTTTCTCAGCAGATGACCTCTTAACTGCTTTTTCACACATTACACATGGCTGGTGTCTACATAATAGCATCTCTATTCATTCTCTCTTCTACTTCTAGCTAAGTGGTGTCAGTTTATATCTATTTTAACCAGGGTTCAAGACTTTAGCAGGAACATTGGTTTTGGCTAACACCAAAAATCTCTTTTTGTCAATTTTTTTTAATAGAGCCAAAATTATTTTATTTCCTGATGTTCCTTTCTTTTTCATTTTTCTTTTTTATAACAGAAGTTATGCATGGAACCTCCCTGATTTTTGGTATTTTTCAATCATAAATAAGTAGGCTCTGAACTTACAAACTTTTGGCATATTTTGGCCTGGTCCAGTCTTTTCTCCTTTCTATTTTTCTTTGAGGATTGCCTCCTCATTAGTTAAGAGAATTATAGAAAGAGAAATCTAGAGAGAAAGAAAAAAAGAAAGAGATAAGGGTTTTAAAGGAAAGTGGAAATGTCTTCTTTTAATATTTAATTTTCTTTATTTTTGTTTATATATTTTATTGGGACTCACTACAAGTTCATTCATTTTCATGCACTTTTTAGTAAGATTTATTGCTTTTTTACCACTACTTGAAAACTATCAAAGTTGCCAAGTTTTAAATATGATAATACTTAGCAAAATAAATTATAAGTAGGAATGATCAAATGAATTGTTTAATAATTTTATTGCAATATCAGAAGTGTACAGGGAAAATAATTTTCTTTCATTAAAAAAACCTTACCAAAGCATTTTTCAAAATCAATTATTATATTTTTGAAAAATTAATTAATTTTGGCGTAAATGTACCTGAATGCTTATGAGAGAAAATTGGCAAGTGGAAAATTTCAGATGGAAGCCACTATAATATTGTTATCAGATCTTGTATTACCATGATAATCTATGGCTTAATTATTTTATTCATTTGGTCAATCTGAAAAAGGATATCATCAAAATAATCTCTTGTTTTATTTTTTCTTTAAGTATGTATATATTGTAACAATATGGTATAATTTTATCTAAAATTCTAAGGTGAAGCATTGTTATTATTTCACATATTCAAAATTATAGTTTCATATTTCATCAGTTATCAGTATGTTGTCTGGTATTTTTATAAATTTATTTATTGTTCAATAAGAAAAATATAGATTTGAAAACAAAACTTCATTCTTCTCAAGGCAGATTGAAGATGTGACAGTTAAATCAGGCATAGCAGATCATTTGAGGGAAAGAGAGTAGGGAGTTTATAGTTTCCTATAGACATGGTCACAATAATGGACAAAGAATTCTGAAAAGCATGTGGAGGAAAAGAAAAAGTAATAAAAATTATACTTTGTAAAGCTTTCTGCTTCTACAAGAATTCATATTTGTTTCTTCTGTGTGTATGTGGGGGGGGGTAAGGTTAGTTTTCAGTCTGGTCTAATACTTTTCTGGCTTTGAAACTCAGGTTTATGGGTTATAACTCCTAAGAGGGTAACTAAGTGCTGATTCACATTTAAGTATTGCTAAATGCAACATACACTTGAAGAAAGCTGAAAAGCTGCGATAAGAAACAACCAAGATAAGGACACTAGTCTAAGTAATTCATGGAATGATGATTGATTTTATTTTCATTTGGAAAAATGATTTCACTTTACAATGGCTTAATGTGTGTAATGAAAGCAGGACAGTGTTAAGGAATAAACTATGAAATGGTTAAATCAAGTACACAATGTACCTATGCACATATCCTACATTTTTAGGTTAAATTATCTCACTTCATTAAAATAAATTTGTTGCTATTATTGAATATAATATAATCTATATATTTCAGGATTTGTTATAGCTTTCACACAAAACCTCCCATGTTTTCATGTAAAAGTCCATAAATATGTCACATTGATCTGTATGATTTATATTTCTGTTTCAATATAACAACCATCAACTATTGATATATTCAAATTCGTTTTTTCTTTTTGTTTGTGATCTTAGGTGACCCTGATGATCGTACACTGCGTCAAGTAGAGCGAGAAATCATGATTCCTCAAAAAATGAAAGAAATTGCAAAAAAGGAAAACTGTAATAAACATGTTGTAGGTTGGTTGAAGTTACTTTTTTTTAAAATGTTACTTTTTTTAAAATGTTACTTTTTTTTAAAATGTCTCTGTTTATAACTTCTTGCTTATTTTTGTATTAATTTTTTTCAACAATGTAAAGCTAGAAAAAATGGCCTACCTCCAGGATGAAAACTGATTTAAACTTGTCTTGCATGTAAACTGTACAAAAAGGAAAAATGGCAGCTTCATGGATCACACATTTAAAACAAATAGATCCTACAGTCGGATACTCTCTCATGAGAGTATCTTTTCACATATATAAATTTTGGCTGAAAATGAGGTGACAGGCAGACGGTTATTGCTGTATTGAGTAGGAAACACATGTTGCAGAGGAATTGACTAAAGGAGATGGATTGCAGGAATTGTTAACAAGCCAGAGAAGAAAGTACAATCTTAAAAACTTTTTCCTACAAGTTATTTTGGCAATTAACTTTTCTATGAGATGGTTAGAAAAGGCCTTTGATATTTGATTGATCCCTGAATTTAGTGGCAATGCCCCTGATTTACCAATCATGAAGTGAATTGAAAATGTCGAGTTGGTATGTGAACTAGGCCACATGAAGAAGATTGAGCATGTCCTGCCACTACAATTGAGAGGTGGGACTCTTGCTGTATACTGGCCACTAAGTGAGGAGTGGAGGTCAGACACAGCAGATAAAGCAAGCCCGCATGACTGTTTACACAATGGACTCTTTCAATGCATTTGACTAGATCATGGCAAGGTAAATTTGTACTGGGGAAACTGTCAATTAGTTTTTGCTGGAACTACAGCACTTGGCTTGGCTGGTTGGTGATGGATGGTGTATGCATTCATGTCTGGACTACAACAGGACATTAGACGGCTTCTTAGAACATCGTCCAGAATAGCGACTATGACCTTGGAGCAACTTCTAACCTAGGCTTTATGACCGATGACCAAAAACCTGAAGAGTCAGTTGCCGCATCTATAGAATGAACACTTGCTGATATGTCTCCTTCTGGCATGTGCAAGGATGGCATAATTTGTTTTAGGTGCTCTGGTCCCAACCCCTTTGCTAAGGACTATAAATAGATGAACAGAAGTGTGTAGTCCTTGTAGATTCTGGTTGCTCACAGACACTAGAGAGCAGATCTGTATGCAGCCTTTGGTGATGGTGTTGACAGCCGATGGGAAATTGCTAAAGTGCCAGAGGTATGACACAGTCAAATTGGATGTTGGTCATGTTTGACCTGTGAAAATTGAAGTCCTGGTTGTGGATGGAACAGTGCTAAGCTTTGATCTGCTTCTGTGGATGAGTGCAATCTGGGAGCTTGGAGGAATGTGCATAAGTAAATTGGGAGAAGTGCACTTCCTCAAGGGAGATGATATACCTCAGTGCACTGCCATTTTCATTGATGAACCAATGGGCCAGTGGTTAAACACACGAAAGACTGAAAAACTGTGCCGGAGTACACTGTGCATGATTCTGTTGACAGTGGTGGTGGTGGCTCAGGAAAACAAACAAAGGGTTTGGTCAGTGCTTGATTACAGGGAATTGAACAATTTTGTGAAAGCATTCACTACTGATGCAGATGTGTGTGCCCAGAAGTTGAGGGAATGGCAGTGACAGGGAGTGAATGTGTCCCTATTAGATTTAGGGAAAGCTTACCTATAGATACATGTCAAAAAAGTATTGTGGCTTTTTCAAACTGTGCTGAGCAAGGGCAAGAGGTATTGTCTTACTCAATTGGGATTTGGCTTAAATGTAGCACTTCTCATTATGAGAGATATCATCTACTTGTTCATGTCCCAGAATGATCATTCAAAGATGCCACATCAGCTTACATAAATGACATCTTTTTCAACAAAGCCTTGATTTCAATGACATGGATGAGGGACCATTTATCCAGTTATGGACTCAGTTGCAAAGACCCAGAGAAACTGGAAGTCGAAGCCAAGCAAGTCTTGTGGAGAATGGTACTGAGGAATTGAGTCCCAGACCTTCCTGAAGTCATTACTCACCAAAGCATGTTTTTTCTGTCTGGATGACTTATGGGACACTTTCCTGTGTGTGACTGACTAAGAATAGTAATCACCTATATCAAGCAACTAGCAAGTGCCATGTCCAAGGGATGGAATAACACAGTCGAGGATGCATTCATCGATTGTATGTTAACTAAGACAGTAACCAGGGTACATGAAATGGATCTCATTGTTGGGGACTGGTGTGTGAGTGGCCACAAAATGAAGGTATGGGTGGGCACCAGCTCTTTGGCCATGGGAATGTCATTGGAAGTAAATGGGGGCATTGTTGAGGATGCTTGTTGGTTGTGTCCGGCAAGAGATGCCTAAGCATATTAATTTACCTGAACTCAATGCAATGATAAAAGGCATCAATCTGACTCTCCAATGGCAGATGACAGTCTTGCACCTGGTTACCAACTCTGTATGCGTTCATTGCTGGATATAAGGCACCCTGCTTGGGAAGAAACATGTAAATACGGGCAGCCAGTGAGATGTTGATAAGACTGTAATTGCTCACTGGTTGACAAGTATCCCTTGACAATGGATGTGATGCTGGTCAAATCTGCACTAAAATTGAGCAGATCACCTCACCAGAGTGTCCCAAAGGTGGTTGGAGCAGCACAAAGAAGGAGCCAAACCTGTACAACTAGGGTGAACCACTGTAAAAAAGTTAAGCGAGAGTCAGGCGACTAATATCCACTGACAAAGTGGGCACCCGGGGGTGAAATGGACACTGTATTTGCCAGGTCAGTCGACCCTTCAGTATCAATAACAGTTGCAAAGTCAGTCGGCAAAAATTGTAAAGCTTGCCAATCTATTGACTCAGTGCCAGTACATAGGTAGAAAGTAAAGCTGGGAGTGAAGAACAACTGGATCAGGTTAGTGATGGATATCACACACTAGAGCAGTGGACACTTCCTAACCCTTATTGATTGTGGTCCATCTTAATTTGGAATATGGCAACTGCTTTATTGACAAGACTCCACCAGTGTCACTAACCAATTAACATCAATCTTTCTTGAGTTGGGTCCACCAACCAAAATCTTAACTGACAACGACACAGCTTTCACTTGTAGGTACTTCAGAAAATTCCTCAGTGACTAGGGTGTGCAGCTTCAATTCTAATCTGCTTATGCACCAGCTGGGAATGGTATAGTAGAAAGGAGTCACAAAAGCATTAAAATCATTGCAGCTAGAAAGCAGTGCTCCATACCAAAGGCAGTTTACTGGCTTAACTTCACACCTAAGGACAATTCCTCACTTTCTACAGTGCTGGCAGATGCATTAGATAAGTATCACATCTGTGTATGGGGCATTGATGTGATGCTTCCACCTGAATCATGGAATACTCAAGGAGCATACAAGATATGTTTGGGTTAAGTTTCCGCAAGGTAGGTGTACAATCAAGTTTAAGGCAGGCTGCATAACCAAGATTAACAGTTTGCAGTCAGTACAGATTGATGAAATTCCCCGTCATGTGAAGGACTTTTCATCCTTTTCAGGGGTTGTACTCTCTATCTGTACATAGAGGTGATTCAACAGAAGGTTAGATGTTAGTTGACTTGAGATTGACTTTACGAGGCAATTCTCCTGATACCAGCAGCACAGGAGAACCCAATGATTTGTCCAGTGGTGATTCATCTGAAGACAAAGTTTATATTGCTCCCACTTGGAGGAGTACCTGGCAGAAGAGGCCTCCCTCTGGTTGCATTTGCTGTGATCATGAGATCGGTCGGGAGTATAGTGAACTGTCATTTTGATTAAAGGAAACAGATTGCAGGAATTGTTAACAAGCCAGAGAAGAAAGTACACATTTTACCTACACTTTTTGATAATGAATTTAACTCCTCTTCCAAATTCAAAATCAGTAGATTGCATTGACTACTGTGGTAGCTTTTTATTGCATTTCTAAGAGGAAAAGAAATTCTATAACAAAATGGAAACAAAGAAAATGCATAAAATATGAGAAAATAAATAATCATTTGGCTAAAATGCATTATCTTTATCTGACTAATTTAATAAAAATATTTTAATTTTGGCTTTCAATTTGTACATTTGAAGAAAGCAATCTATCTTTTCAGAATATCTCAAAGTAGATTTTATCAAGGGCTACAAATATTCTTATAAATTCATCTACCATTAAAGCAGGCATGATAGGTATAAATGCTTATGCAAAATATTAGTCTTGCCAATAATCTATTTTTTCTAACACAAAATTTTTCTTATGGTTTTTCAAATAAAAATGTTCAAAACATCATTTCTTTAAATAATCAGATGAAGTTTTGGTAAATTATTTGATGTTTTCTGACAAGCTTCCTAAATTTTTTCTTTCATTTGACACTTTGGGATTTTGTTGATCTGTTTAATAATATCCACTGAATTCTGATGTTAGATTTTTTTTTTATGGTAGCTTTTGGAGAATGTGCTAAGCAATCTGGACTCTTGATGCCCATCCAGTGCAAAGAATTATCAAAAGAGTTACACACTTGCCTCTCCAATATGTAAGTAATGTTCCTTAAAAAATACAAAGCCATTATACTAGGTACCTCCACTTTTTTGCTGAAAAAACAGCATAGCATGATGAAAAAAGGTCCAAAACTTAATAAAAACAGATTTTTTTTGTTTTTTTTTTTACATTATTTGTACTGTTATCCTCATCTTCATTGACACATTCACAATATTTCAGCACTTGCATGCTCTGGCCTTCTTCAGGTAATTGGAATTTTGAAGCAAACCCTTTATTTTATTTTATCCACCGGGGTAGATTGTTCAAGTTCAATATGCCATGCTTCTTCCAGATGTCTCAGTTATTTCCCTTTAACTCAACTCTCCAAGTTTTTTGGTTCACCCCTGCTGTAGCCTGGTATTAAACTCACAACTCTTTGGATCTATTCACTGGATCTAACCAATACCTTTATCCACTAGGCCATGTGTCCTTGTATGAATTTCTGGCACTTATAAACCTAATGTCTTGGCAATTGTTTTTACCATTTTTTTTGCAATTTTTTCGTTATTATTGATATTTTACCAGAACTTATATTAAAATTTTGTGTTGTTATTCATTGCTTTTCTCTAGCACTCCTTATTACTGGTTCCCATATTGTATTCATTTCTATGCTTGGTTGACTCGGGAGATTTTTGTGGCCTAGCATATGTGCTGATTCCTAAAGTTTTTGTATCTTTCAATGATGTTATTATGATTTCTATTATTTCAACCTCATCCCACTGAATTCTGATGTTAGATTTGTTTTTATGGTAACTTTCGGAGAATGTGCCAAGCAATGTGGTCTCTTGATGCCCATCCAGTGCAAAGAATACCATCCATATGTGGTCAGGGACGTCTGATTTTTCTATTTCCCCTCATGTTACTGCTTTATGATGCTTAAGGGGGTGGCCTGTTTCTCCTTAATATTTCTTACCACAGCTGCATGGGATGGTGTACACACAGTCTTTAGTCATGTTCTCCTATGGGAGGTGTTACTCAGAAGAGGTGTCTGGAAAGTGTTGAACCACTTTTGAAGATGGTTCTGTTATATAGACCACAGATCTTTTGTATTTTCTCCAATAATCCCTTCACATAGGGCAAGCAGACCAAAGCTGTTTTCTGAGTGTTGTTATCCTCTTGTACCCTTCTATACCAGTTTGTCAGAGCTACTGTCCTCTACTTGGGGTAGTTGTTATGTGGTAGGGTACTGCTTATACTGACCATTTCTTGTTCATATGTCTCTGGGTCCCCACTTATGACTTTTGCTCAATGTTGTAAGCAACAGATGATCTATTTCTTTACATTGTTGCCCGGTGAATGTAGGCTTGCAGTATACAAATGTCTTGAACTAATGCTCTGTTCAAGATATTTATCCAGTACATCCAGGAAGGCGAGTTTGTTGTTTTCTCTCTCCATTGTGAACTGTATCGATGATCTTATTGAGTTAACATGGTCCAGTAGTAGCTGGACTCCTTTCTGGTGTTGCCAGAGTATGAAGGTGTCACTTCATCATTTCCTCAAAGTATTACATATATTGCCAAGCCCTCATCCTGTCAATAAATGTCTGATCCCATTCCAAAGTGTGTTGTTTGTGTACAGAAAGTCATCTCCATCAGGTTATTTATTGGCATACTGGTCCATTCTCCTATGGTTGAGTCTGAGGCCAGTCTGTCTCTGACTACTGAAATTGCCTCCTCCATGGGTACCTTGGTGAACAAACTCACTACATCTTTAATTATTTCCATGAAGTGATGGTCAATTAGATCTACTTGGAAGCAATTCAGAGGGTAGCACACAGACACAGAACCTTGGCAGCTAACAGTCGGTGTGAGCAGAATACTGTCTTTGTGAATTTTTGGGAGATCATATATGTGAGGTAGTTTAGTGTAACGCTGTGACAAATGCCTGTATGTCTTAGGTGCAATGTGGTCCTTGTTCTTGATTAGGATCTGTGACAGTTTGCATTCCATTTTCATTGTAGGATCTTTCTTTGTTTTTCTATAGCTATCATTTACAATGAGGTCTTCCAGTTTTTCTGTATATGCAAGAAAAAATGCAATATGAGCACTGGTAAAAACGGTTGCTGAGACATTAGATTTATAAATCCCAGAAATTCATACACATGGCCTAGTGGATAAAGTTAGATCCATTGACTAAACCCAAAGAGTTGTGAGTTCAATACCAGAATACGGCAGTGGTAAACCAAAAAACTTGGTAAGTTGAGTTAAAGGGAAATAACTGAGACATCCGGAAGAGGCATGACACATGGAACTAGAACAATCTACCCCAGTGGACAAAATAAAGGGTTTGTTTTGAAATTCCAATCACTTGAAGAAAGCCAGAGCATACAACGGCCAAAACGTTGTGAATATGTTAATGAAAATGAGGATAACTGTCCGAATAATGTAAATAATACTTCATCTCAGAGTTATAGACAGGAACAAAGTTTTAACATCAATGTTTGTTAGACCAAAAGAAAGACCAAAGTATTTTTTTATTATTTTGTTAAATTTTTTAATCCTTTCTAGCACATTGTAAATTTATATTAAGAATCTTTTTTTCACGTGTCATGTAATATTTAAGTATTTTTACACTTTTTTCTGATGAAAAATACAGTACACTATTTACATTATTCGGACTATTGTCCTCATCTTTGTTGCCATATTTATCACAACATTTTGCCCGTTGTACGCTCCGGCCTTCTTGAGGTGGCTGGAATGTTGAACTGAACCCTTTATTTCGCTCACTGGGGTAGACTTCTAGTTCCACGTGCCATGTCTAATGGATGTCAGTTATCAGTTATCTCCTGGTAATTCACCTCTCCAAGACCTCCCTCACTGCCTTAACCAGGTATTGAATTCAGAACTCTGTGGCAGTGGAGAACTTGGATAGGTGAATTAACAGGAGATAAATGATAACTGACATCCATTAAACATGGCACATGGAACTTAGTGAAATAAAGGGTTTGGTTCAACATTCCAACCACCTGAAGAAGGCTGGAGCGTACAACAGCTGAAACCTTGTGACAAATATGGCAACAAAGATGAGGACAATAGTCCGAATGATGTAAATAGTGTACACAATACCTCATCTTAGAAATATAGACAAAAACACTAATTTGGAAATTCTTGCAAAAATCAAATAATTGTCAGATTTTAATGAAACTTTCACAATTTATTCAATTTTTTTTTTTTTTTCAGATGATCTTGGTAAAAATATTTTTCTTTACATATGTTACTCCCCCTACCCCCACATTTCATGAAATTTCAAGAAATTAAATTGCAAAATTTGCTGTGTTAGTTAAAAGCAAGACTCCTTGGAGAACATAAATCATCAATTTTTCTTTCTTTTTTTTTTTTTTTTTCAAACTACTACTCATTTCCTGAAATCTGCTCCGAATTGTAAAATAAAAAATGCAATAAAACTATGACATTTAATTAGAAAAGCTTTTAATTGCTTTTATAAATAAGATTTATTAAGGATGCTATTGTCTTAAAATATTTTGTTTTCGATGAATAATGAATTTTTACAAGAATTGTTTTCTTTTCTTTTAATTTTGTTTTAATTATAATCATTCATAATATATAAATCTTTTAAAATGAAAGCTTCAAGAATGCTTTTTCTTTTTTAAAAATTCATTTTAAACCTTGGGTAATGAAAATTAGTGGAGGTACTGACATTATATTCGCCTTATATTTTCTTATACCAGCCTTGGCTATTACATTTAGATTTTGTAAAATAAAATTTTATTATAAAAACTTACTAGACTTATTTACATTAGGTAGTAGCATTACTTACTAAAAACAGTGATATCATCATCATCATCATTATCATCATTTAAGTTCTTTTGCAATATGATTAACATAGATTCAAACAAATAAATTGTTATTTAAGCATTAAACAAGTCTTTGACAAAATGGGAAATATTGTCTGCTTTCAAAAAATAAAAGAATCTAAGTAATGGCCTATTTCTTGGAATATAGAAGATTTATATTTCTTAATACTTTTAAGTAAAAAATGTTTCTCTCTATAGGTAGTCTTTACATCAACTTGAATACTTGAAGCACATTTAAAACTGTTTTCACCCCATTGGAATTTATAGTATCTTCAAAGGTATCAAGTTATTGTACTTGCTATTTATCATTCATGAATCGTACATGTAATGGTACTTATCTGAATTTTGTTATTTAATTATTTTATGTGACTTTCTTCAGACTAATTTCTTCATCTTTGTTTGTTACATTTTGACCATAGTAGCCTTTACAAAGCTCATGAAGAGCTTACTAGGTTAAGGTGGTGGTCGTTGAGGAAAAAAGTTACAGAAACGCAAGGATGCAAACCATCAGTTTACAATTAGAAAAAATAACTTTTAAAACCAATTTATTTTATACAATAAGAAAATGTATTGAAAAGGCTGACTTGTGCAAAGAAAATAGATTCCTCACCTGAAGATGTGAATAAATATGAAAAGATTAATCAGGTTAACTTTACTTCTATCTTTATTAAATAAATATCACTTCTGAAGTTCCTTTTTTTAATATGTAATGCAGATTAAGCAAAAAACAGCAAAAAAAAAACAATTTCATCTAATCATCTAAAAATTATTTGTTTCTGCTCTGAAAACAATCTATATATATTTTTTTTTTTCCATAGTATGATGTAAAATAAAATTGCAATACCCTGAAGGACAATGACAATTAGTTTTGACTGGGGTACAGTATGTGAATATGCATAAAATATTTAATTTTTTTGATATAGTAACAATCATATCAATGCATCATCTGTTCCTGAGCTTTAAACTGATATATGCAGTAATAATTTTCAGTGCAGTGTAAGTTCAGTGCAAGTAGGAGTCATACCCTCATACTTTTTCCTCAAAATCATCTGATTGAGGACAGTCTGGGCCATTGAGAAGCTGGATAGTTATTTCAGAGAATCCATAGCCCAAATTCTGGACAGCCATGTAGTACAGATGTTCACAAATAAAAATTCATTTTAAAGTCATTGATGGAAGCACAGAGGAGAACAGTTCATTTCTCAAAGTGTTAACACAGACTGTTAAGAATCATTTACTTGAAAAAGGACCAAACTTCTACTTAAACTACAATATGATGCACATCTACAGTAAGATTGTGAGAGAGCCACCTGGGATTCAGAAGAGAGGATTGAAGAGTTAAGATTAGTTTCGGAGAGAGCTAGGATGTTCAAAGAAGACCGATTACACACTACAAATACCATGAATGTTGGAGAAAGAAAAGATTTAGGTATCTTTTGGTGAGCTGGTTTAGTTTTTATTTGTTGGTTCCTTACCATCATTGTGCATAATTTGGGTAAATAAAAAGCCAAGAATAGTAAGTAGCAGTCAGTTGACTAATACATGTGCATGTCGTGAATTGGCACAGACTGCAACATAGTGTGGCCTCGGGGTTGCCCACCGACGGTGCTTGCAGGGACACCATTCTATGCGGGACATGGCGCTGCAAGAACACAGATATTATTTTGACTGATATAAAATAAAACTGAAACTGAAGATTAACAGTGGTAGATAATTCTGATAGGAGTTTCTGATACATTTTAAAAAAAGTAAAAGTAAAAAGGCAAACATGATGTTTGCAATAATTATTGACACATTGCTCGAATAGTAAGTAGAGATTTTTCAAAAACTGGAGTGTCATTTACTAGATGACCTGACACCTAGTTCAGTTCTTCCTTTCCACACACATTGCAACCCTGTTCATATCAACACTTCAATTCTTACTCTCTGCATCCATCTTTGTCGATTCTGTAATGATGCCAAAAACTCACACATCTTCCCTTTATCAACCGAAAGCTCATTAACAAAAGAAACCCTTCCTAAATATAATACACTGTCTGTGTTAAGTAAATTAAATTATGCAAAACATGTTGTCAATATTGTTATTATAAAAAGAACTATTAATGATACACATCAATCAAAGATTAGAATTTTGTAAAGCATTTGGTTTTGCTTATCTAGTTATTTTTATTGGAAGAATATGAAATTGATAAAGGAATTTAGGATAATAAAAATATTTTATGTTTCTTGTTGAAACATTAATAGTCACTTCGTGATATTTATAGACAGAGGCCCGCGTAAGATTCTGAAGAGAAATTAAAATCATTTGACTTGACTCGTAATATTGATTCACTTTTGAACCATTTACAGTGTATTAAAATGTTTACTTATTACTCAAATTATTAAATTTTTTTTTTTTTTTTTTTTAATCGGGAAATTGTAATTGAAAAAGAAAATTCCATGAGCTGCAACAGTCTTCAGAGGCTATAAGTAGATTGCTAGTTTCATGCATACTTTTAGAATTTAAATGTAAATGGAAAGAGATATTCTGTTGTGGAGAAAAAAAGGTGTAAAGTCCAAACTGATGACCTTGGAGAAGGCATGAATCCATTTCTTCTCTCATGAGCTATGAGTTAAATAGTAGGGTAGACTAAACTCTTTAGCTTTCAGTGACATCTGAAAATAGCAGCAACAATGTTTAAAGAGAGACAGATGTGAAGCTTATTTTTTTATTTCTTTTTTTTCCTTTCAGGTACAAAGATGAAGCATTTATTGAGAGATGCACAAAGGAATACTTAGACAGTCGTTCAGAATACAGACGAACAGGAATTAAGGATAAGATGAGGCGTATTTGATTCAACTAGAAATCTGGAATTTTTCTAGTGCAACATATGATGCAATTCTATTGGTTCAATACAGTGTACAGAACTTAGTTTTTGCCACCATTTGAGTCTGTTTTAATTATATTTCTTAATAAATTTTACTCTAAAAAATTTCTCTTATCCTTGAAGTAAGTTGTTATTTCACCAATTAAACATTTTGTCCTTAATCTTAAATCATTTTTAAATATAAACTGACATAAAGTAAGTTATATTACAATGTTTTCTTTGTTTATATTGTAATGTTTACATTGATTATTCTTAGAACAAAATTTAAATAAATTATGCAGTTTGCATCTTTCATCTCTTAAACATTTTGTGCTTAAATCTTACATTTAGTAATATTTTTCATAATGATTGGTGTTATAAGCTGAAATATATTTGCCCATATAAATATATGAGACTCTTGAATTTTTTACCAGCATCAGTTGGTTAATATCAGTTTTTTTATGAAACCATTTAGTTACATAACATTTGATAATATGTATTGCCAGTAATTGAATTTTATGATGAAAAATACCTTTCTGTCAAGAGTAGAGCATAACTTGATTTTCTTTTTTGTTTGTTTTTAACATAATAGAAAATTTAATTGAATGCTAAAAATTATACATTTTTGATGACCATTTGATTTATTTGAGATTTATTTCAGTTTTGTAACAAAAAAAATTCTCATTAACAAACTGTTGGAATAAAGAAATTTACAATAGCTTGAAATTTTTAGAAATTTTTTCTAGTTGAGTATAGTTATGGTCTTTATAAAAAAATATAAATTTGATATGAACAAATTCTTAAAGAGAACAATTTTAATTTTTATTTCTTGTTTTGAAACCATTGCAGGAGTATGAGAATTCAGATTAACAACATTTGAAATAAAAATAATGTTCTGAATTTCAGATTAATCATAATCAGTAAGATCTTTTACATTTTTATAATGCAAATTTAAACAACACAAAATTATGACCACCTCCATTATCATCAGCAACTGAAAATATCACTTCAAATTCAGAGCTCAAAACAAGAATTTAAAGACATCCAAATTGTATACAAATTTAAAAATAAAAACAAACACCATATTAAATTTTATTCATTTTTAATAAAATGATTTAGTAAAATAAATTGTTTTAATGAACATCTGGAGAAATTTCATGTATGTTCCTATCTGAGAAAATTTGACAATTTTTGGAGAGTTGTGAGCACTGATTTTTTTTTTTTTTTTTTTTTTTTTTTTGCTATAATTTTGCAATTCCATTTTTATTTATCTTAGATCATTTTTCTTAAATTCAGTCTGAGGTTTTAGACATACACAGTTTATTTGTAGTAGACATTAATACAATAAATACAAAATTGATAAGTGAGATGACTGAAATTGTTTTTGTTTGTTTTTTTTAAAAAAAAACTCACTTAGCTATCCAGTTGACTTAAAGCATATGGCCTCAGATTCCTTGAATCCTCATCCAAGTATTTCTCATAATTGGTGTTCATAATATTTTAGTATTCAAGACCTCTACATCATCATCACATTTGAATAAGGCTTTGTTAGTCAAAATGTGAACATAGCATAAAATGGTCAGTTGACAAATTAGAATGATGGAACAATTACTTTTGTGTATAAATTAGTTGCCATTTATAAAAAGAGGAAAACTTATCCTTGTGCAAAGGTTTATAATATGTAAGTCAGTACAAATATTAGTCAGGGATGCAACAATTACAGGAAAAAAGATCTTTTGAAAAGAGTATGAATAACTTAATCATTCTCCAATATAAAGAATAATGTATGGCTATACACAATAAGGCTATCAGTTTGAAATACTGCTGAACAGTTAAAAATATAACAGTATATAATAATAGTCCACTAATAACAAAGCTGTATGTGGATATTGTAACTATGAGGGGGGCAGCCTCACCATGGTATAATACTGAGTATTTGAGCCTTCTGCCAATCCAAGCTAAGCTTAGTAAATAAATATTATACTGTGGAGACCAGCATCACATCTAAACTATTATTTTGTTTTATGCACAATATACTCTTTACAGAAATACTGAAGCATTTCTTTATTTTAGTAATGATAGCTGATATTTTAAAATATTGGAATCAAGCTTTATTAAATTGGTAAAAATAGTATAATTTAATCAGAACAAGGATTCTGTTTTGTGCTATTGAGAAAATTATACAGATTAGAATATTCATAAACGGTAAATATGTCATCTATTATACAGATTCAATTATTTATATTGTCTATTATAATTTCTGATATCTTCCTTTACTAAATTTAAAGATAAAACAAAAGCTGATGATCCTGAATGTTATTTTCACCTGGATCATTTTTATGTGCATACATAACTTCAGCCATTCTACTTGTCTCTATATGGCAAAGAGTAAAAAATGTAATTCTTGCTATATATATATATATATATATATTACTTAAAAGTGTATACACAGTTTATAGTAAACTTTCATTTTAATGTATTTTACTGTCATAATTTAGCACAATTCTTTTTTAATTTGTTACATTGTTGTTTAAGCTTGAAAAATATTTGCCATGAATTATAAAAACAATAATGGCATTTCATTAAAATATTTATCATTTATAAATTTTACAGATACGCAAATTTATGTGCTTATATTCACGAATAGTAAGTGAAATCAGTGGGTGTGATTTTCTCTTTAATGTCAGGCCATGTTACTTTTGAAGATGTCTTAAACATAAAAATATAAAAAAAATCTTTTCACTTAAGTCACTTTCCACATGTCTCAGCTTCTTTGTATAGATAGGTTTTCTGATAGATATGAAGCACAGTGCATTGTAATAGTGGTGCATATGTGAGCATATATGTGTGTACTTCTATAGAGATACAAATTGTATGTAATCTACTGATTATTATGATATAAACATCTCTAAAACTAGTATTTAATATTTTATATGTCTTGTATGAAAGTACAGTTATGTTTTTGATTGTTGCTTTTACCATTCTTGTTTGTGTCATCATTTTTCTAAATATACCACTAGAACAGTGGATTCTTAAAATGAATTTTTGTAAATTTAATACATCACTATTTCTATGTATATACAAAAATATATGCATAAGTACATACACAGAGATATAATATACATATTGAGTTAAATGTTATTTACTTATATACACATGTATATAAGTATATGCTTATGAAAATAAAACATATCACTTATTACTGGATATATACAACTCAGACTCTGACTATTCTCATGACAAAAGATTAGCCTAAATCTTCTGATGTCCATCCCATTGATTCCTCAATCCATTGGCGCATTGAGCCAATTTTAGTGAATACATTTGGAGAATTGGCAGCACAATTGTATCGTCCTTTCGACAAAACTCCAACCAGAGTCCAACGATTGTCAGGTTCCCAACACATCAATCCTCCGCCACTGTCACCCTGAATTAAAAATCATTGTTGTTTATTACAAAAGATTTCACACAAGTTATATAGCATAAATGGTCTGCTTAAATGAAAAAACAAAATTTTATTCCAAATATAATTTTAAAATAGGAATAAAATATTTGCAGAATTTAGCAGATGTAAACATAATAAACAAAGTAACTTTTGGTTTATATGTTTGTTTAAAAATACAATCCTACTTTTTGACAATAAGAATTACTTTACCGCTGTTGTTATATATTCAAGACATCATGAAATAGTAGTTCCTAGTGTTTCTGTTATAAGCTAACTAGCACTTAGTGTTATTTCCAAGCTAATGTAAACATATAGCAGTGTACCCTGTTCGGTGACATTTTTTTTCTATTTTTATTGTTTGGTGTGTCATTTTAGCTTAGTCTGTACTGCAGAGTACTTGCTTGAAACCAAAATGGCTGTGCTCATGAGAAATTGCAGTCAGTTTCTTTATAGTCATTTATTTCTCATAAATGTCATTTTCCTATTTTTCTCAAAACTAGCCAGCACAATCAGGCAGTGAAAGGATTTTGAGTTTTTTGAGAATTTTTTTTTGCTTTTAAGAAAGTGTCAGAATTGGTTTTGTGTAAAGTGATTAATGTACAATTAGAAAAATGGAAAAAATTTTAATTCAGATAAAGCAAAATCTATTCATTTGAATTAAATTCTTTGTTAACATTATATGAGATTTATCTATACAAAATCTATTCATGTGAATTAAATTCTTTGTTAACATTATTGAGATTTATCTGTACACCAAACATATTGTCTTGAAGACATTTTGTCCTAATCCTGTCAAACCATGTTTAAAATATTGCATCTCCATGGTACTTAGAAGTTTTTAGCACTAAGGAGAATCACACACACAAATTTTAATAAGTGTGTGTGTGTGTGTACATGCACAAATTAGTATAGATGGTTAAATAGATTTGAACTTAGACAAGCTGAGTGACCATTTTTAAATCTTGCAAATGGAATACAACTGTATCTAAAATCTAAGAAGCTTTCCATGAACTTTTTATCATAGCCTTTCACTGACCAAGAGCAGGCATTATATGACCTTGACCTTCATTGCATTGACACACACCCTTCAATTTAAGTTCATTTAGTTTTATAATAAGCCTAATGACTTTGTAGTTCTTTCAGTTTTATGAACCTAGTCATAATACACTTTGTGAACATTTTTATATTTTTTGGCACATCTCAGTTTATTTTCTTGAGATTTTTAGTACTTTGCAGGACCAGTTAATGTTTACATTCCCTTTCCATATAACCTGATGAGTTCTCACCAAATCAGGCAGAGAGAGGAGGAGGAAGAGAAATGCAGACCCCTGACCAATGTGGCTAGGCCAGTTTCTGTATTAAGTTACAGTCCTCTTTTCTTTTTTGGTATGCCAACTGAATGCTAGTTGGGCTTTCCTATCCATTCTTACTTCCAGCATTCTTGGCCTTGCTACTTGCAGCTACCTTGGACTCTTACTTCCAGCATTCCTAGCTTTTACTACATCCAGCTACCACAGACCCTTATCTTCTGGCATCTTACTTCCAGCATACCTAGCCTTTACTACTTCTGACTTCCATGGACCCTTACTTCTGGCCATCACGGACCTTTATTATCCAGCATTCCTGGCCTTTATTACTTCTGGCTACCACGGACCCTTATCTTCCAGTATACTTTGCCATCATTACTTCCGGCCCTTACTTCAACGCTACTTGCCTGCTTGATTGGCATTAATGGACCTGCTCACAACAGCCCTGAACTTCCAACTACACAATGGTCCTTATTTCTGGCATCTCTATCTTGACTTAACTCACTTGGTTGATCGGCATTAATGGACCTGCTTACAACAGCCCTGAATTTCCAACAACACTAGGTCCCTACTTCCAGCTTTCCAGCAACCTAACTCACCTGGTTTAGGAAATCACAGTATACATATCATCCAGACTCAAACAACCTACTCTGTATACTTCTGTTAAAATACTACAGAAGGTTCAACATTGGATTTGACCAGCAACTATGCAATGCCAGCACCAGACATTTAAACTGAACTTTCTTCTCCTTGGCGATATTGTCCAGACAACAAATAATCTATTCCGTACACTTCTGTTAAAATACTACAGAAAATTCATTATTGGACTTAACCAGCAACTTTTCAACACTTTCACCAGACATGTGAAATTAACTTTCGAACTGTGGACTTACATGCTGATTTAACCTACAAGGACTCTGGTCTATATTCAAAATAAAGTTTGTATTAAATTTTAAATATCCTCATTCTGTTGTCCATTTTTGTTTCACCTGTCAGATTTCATGTCTTAAATTTATAAACGTCAGTGGGCCTCCTGTGACTATTTTTATTTGGGCACACAGGCCATTTTTATATCGTGCCCTCTCCAGGAGGTCCACTACATTTTAAAATTAAACTGGCATCAGTTGGTTTAACTGAGAGGAAAATGGATGTTAATATTTCCAAAAGTTTGCACCTATTCACTACAAAAAATGCTGTTCAAAGACTGAACACTCAAAGAATAACATGACTTTATATGAGCATTTACCATAGATTAAAACAAAATTTAAGATTAGAAAATATAAATGTAAAGAATTCTATAGTTGTCATGTGCAAACTTAGAAACCAGACTCAATTTTATGAACAATCAAGATTATTAATGGTTTGTATTTCCAGAGCCATTTGTGACTTAAAAATAAGATATGGCACATCAAGATACTTACATAACATCCTGTGATTGTACTTTCGAGGTATCCTGCACACAAATTGTGTTCCCAGTTGGGCTGTGGTCGGAATATGGAGCACTCAGAAGTATTGCGAATAATCATACGAACTTCATGAAGAAAGTTACTATATCGTCGTCTGCCTTCTAAAAAATAGCAATAATTTAATGGTAAAAATATGTTGAAATTTGTTGAAGCATTCAAATTTTCTTTAGCCATGATCACAGATAGAAGAGAAGAAAAAGAAAATATGAGTTAAATGAAGTTTCAGATAAGACTTAACTTGAAAAATATATGAAAGTAGAAAATAATCTGTTGAAAATGGTTTTCCTTTCTTGTTCTTTTCTTAGTAACAGAGAAAGATTAAGAGTTACACATTTACCTTTTCAAGATTAATAATTAGCCAGTATTCTTTACTTAAATAAGTTTTGGCATTTGCTTAAGATCTAAATATCTGCAATGGAAAATTTGAGACCAGAAGAGCCTCAATACTTCCTGTATAAAAGCTGATGAGACTTGTGAGATATGTCTTTACCTCCAGGTTTATGAGTGCCTCCCCAACCAGCAAGGTAACAAGTTGAACCAGGACCATGTTTTGGTAGCTTTGGCATACAAATTGGCTCAATCTGATGACTGGGTTGAATTGAATCCTTTAGGCGTAAAAGAGCTATATCAGGATCAGGATTGAAAACAACCAATTTCATATCTTCAGGAAATATTATTTTATCAATAGGAATGCGTGTTCCATTCATTAAACCCTTGAATAGATTCACCTCTCCAAGAACAGCTGAGAAGTAATGTGGAACTTTGGTGCGATTCCACATCCTAGGGAAAAAGATTAACAAATAATTTTAAGAAAACACTTGTAGCATTATTTGAAAATTTTTCATTTAATATGAGAATGTGATAAAAATTTCAGATTTAAAAGAATTCAATATTTATTATTTTTTTAGGAAAACTTTTGAGATTTACTTAAAACAGTGATCAAGTGAAAAATACCATGACAACCATAAGATTAAGATAATATGAAGAAAAAAATGTTAAATTTTGCAATCTGTTCATGTTTTTTATTAGACAAAAGTTAAATGTAAAATATAAAAATTCTGTACATTAATAAAATATGGAAATTAAATAATTCGATTAGCTAAGAAGAATTGGAATGATAGTAAAGAAGAAATCAGTATATACCCTGTGACAATGCAATGAGCTGCTGTCACTAGCCAACGTTCAGAAATAAGGGTAGCTCCACACATTGGTTCCCCAAGATAAAGCAATGACACAGACCAGGGCCAAGTATAGCGCCGGGCTAAATCCCCTCCAATAATATATTCTTGATATTTTATTGAATGGTGTCGATTTGTGCCACAACCTGGAAAAATAATAGAAAACATACAATGCAGAGAAATTGAAAGATATACTATCATTGATCTCAATTTTGGATTACCCCATTTATAAGTGTGAATTATTTTTTGATTAAGATGACATTTTAAACTGTTTTTATCTTCCATCAGATAAATACATCTTGGCATAAAATTTGAAATTTTACCAAATATAAGTTAACATAAAAACAAAAAGTACATTTTGCCTTCCAAAACTATTGTTACTTTTATGCCTTTCAATAAACTACATCCCTAAGAAAAGCTTTGATAGTGACAATCTGAAAAATATAGGACTTTGATTTTCAACCCTTACGATTATAAAGAACAAATATATTCATCAACAGTTTCTCATCTTACACATAATACAATTATTAAAAATAAATTTCCATTTCAGCCTATTTCATAAAATCTATTAGAACTATAATGAATAACCACTAATTGTTGCTGCAATTATGAATGAGAATTCAATAAACATGTCAAAGAAAAAGATTTCAGTTTCTATATTTGGCATATTTCAGTCCAGTTTGATGGAATTTACAATAATGTAACAAAGAGTCTTTTTTTTAGATAACATAAATGCAAAAATATTTTTCTCTATCATAACAATCTAAAAATGGACTGATTCCAATTGCCAATCTTTTCAACTGTTGAAACAAACCAAGGGTTTTTGTCATGCAAAGCAATTGATTACATCCCTCAGAGTTCAGTTTCAAGAATCTATCAACTAGGCAAATAACAAATTATAATTTTGTTAAGTTTCAAATTCATACTTACTTCTCTCATTGCATGCCATGCGAACAATCTTGTTTGTTTTACAAGTCCTGAAGAAATGAGCAGAATTACAATTATATATGCAAATAGATGATAAAAAGAAAATATAAAATATACTTTATTTTGATTAGCAAAATCTTTGTCTTGTATTTAGCAGCTTTTTATTTTTCTCTAGTAATCAATCAAAATATCTCTCTCTCTCTCTCTATCTATATATATATATATATATATATATATATATATATATATAATATATATATATATATTAAAGAAAACAGACCAATTTAAGGCTCCATTAGTTATAATTTATTTCACCAGAGAATTTTTTTCTCTGGATCTTCAGACTTCACTTTCAAAGGTAAAAAGAAAAAATGAATTTAAAATTTACACTTGTGAAGGGCAGTATTAAGCTTATATAAAGTGACATAGAGGGTGGTGAGGAATAGTGTGAGAGACATGGTCGAGTTTAGAGAGGGAAGGGAGAATTTTAAAATTTATTTTTATTACAATACTTAATATTGAGGAGTAGGGGATAAGGATCAGACATTGACCTATTTAATCGGTCAACTCAACAGAAATGATATGGGAAAAGAGAAAAAAAGGGGGAAAGGAAAACGGGGAAGTAAAGAGATAAGAGATGTACGTAGGATTTTTTGGAGGGAAGAGAGGGGTGGTAAAGCTTTACCAATTTAGATAAACACAGATTTTTACGTTTGACAGTAATTTAAATGTTTAAAAACTCCACAAAGAAATTAGATTTAATACTTGTTAGCAATTTAAATATTTAACTTCTCCACAAATAAATTAGGGATTTAATATAAACGAATATTATATTAATAAACAAATATAAAAAAAATAATAATTTACTAATAGTAATATTTTAATATTGTGAATGACTGTAAGGTAAAATCTTTATCAGTTAGTCTAATTCATGAATTTAATTTGAAGCTACTTTTAGATGGGTAATATTTCTTAATTAAAGTTTAGGTTTCAAATCTTGATGGAGTAAGCGTTGAAGGTAGTAGTAAAAAAAATTATTGTCTTTACATACACGCACTACATACATATTTACATAAATATACACATACATTCATATACAATTACATATATAACCACATACACATGTATCGATATACATCAGTATACATGCATATACATATAAAATTACTTAATAAACATATACATATTTCCACATACATCCATCTTTATACATCCTTATATGTGTGTAAATATCTATATATGTATGTGTATTCATAAATTTAGGTAGGTGTGTCTATATATCGATTTATGTGTATGGGTTTGTATATATATTTGTGTGTATATATATATATATATATATATATATATATATATATATATACACACACACAAAAATTGTATATGTGATGTATATGAATATATGTATAAGATATAGTTGTATGCATAGATATGTATATATGGATGTATGTTTGTATATATAGAGTTTTAATGGAAAGACAATATTTTATAAGTTCACATTCTCGCTATTTTTTCTATCATCACTTCAATCACTTTTTACTTTCAAAACCATCAGAGATAAGAATAGATTTTCTGACTAATGAGAGAGCTGGAAAATATAAAAAGGAATTCGACCACCATAATTCTTTCCTTGGTGCCATAAAGTCCGGGGGAAACATCACAGCTTGTTCACTCCAACCTGTTTTCATTACCTTCAAAACCGGTTCCCAGGGCCCTGATTCTTATCAGAGATAAGAATATATTTTCTGACCAATGAAGGGGCCAGGAAATTTGTTCAACAATTTTGGAGGGAAAAGTCCCCGATTCTTCGGAGCCTATTAAATCTCCATAAATTTGGAGAATTCAACCACTGTCTATGAGGTTGACAATAGAAAGCACAAGTCAACCACTTTCAACCAAAGGAAAACTACCTACAAAAAAAGGCTGTCGAGAACAAACATTGACCCACTACTAAAACTCAATTGAAAGCTGCATCCCTTCACCACTCCTTCTACCATGCACACTGGACTTCTGTCGTCGACCTACGAACTCACTCAACTGCAAGATTCCTATATCTACCAACATTTTCCTACTCTACAAGCACTGTGAGTGTTTCTAAAACTTAAAATTCTACTCACTTAAAGAACTTTTTAGGCGCTCAGAGAAATATTTTGAGCAACCCTTTTTTCTGTTATGAACATTTTCTCTTCCCTTAAAGGATATTTTCACTTTTCCCTTTCTTTCACTCTTAATTATCTTTATCCCTTTACCCTTTTTTTCTGTATATGTAAATAAACACTTTCTTTTATTGTTACACACCAAGCAGGAATTTTTTCTTTATTTGTCCACACCTAAAAGAGAGTTTGTCCGCTCTAATCTTGCTGTTTTTACTTGCTTTTGTCATAATTTTTTAACCTCAACCCAATTTTTTAACCTAAACCCTTTGATGCGGGAAAGCCGGAACAAACTTTCTCGCAAGATTTAAATTAAAAAATATATATATATGTGTGTGTGTGTGTGTGTGTAAAACATTAAATATTTGAACAGTCAAATGATACATTTATATGTATGTACATGGATGTTACATGTGTATGTGTTTTTTGCTTTTTTATAGAGAGGTTCACCCTGTACAAGGCCCATGGGCCACTCAAGATAGTGTTACAGAGTAAGAGGCACAGTTTATGTGGATAGGTGGGGAAGGTAATGGTTAATGCTAAGATTGTAGTGATTGGGGTAACATCCTCTTGGGAGTTAGTTCCACAGAGCAGTGGTTTGCAGGAAGAAGCTGCTTGAGTGGAACTTCCATCTCACCCAATGTAATACAGAGGGGGGAATGAATGGGGTTTGCTACAATGTGAATGGCATAGCAGAAAATCGCCCTCATCTGAGCACTTTCCATGGAAGTAGTGATAGAGCAGTGAGAGAGACTTGCTACATCTCAGTTATGAGAGAGAGGTTGTAAAGACACAGAGAGGCTTTTAGACCCCTGTCAAAACTGGAAAGTGAAGACTCAGCAGCTCTTGTCCAAATATGTCAGCAGTACTCCATTTTAGGCCTGATCTGGCTTTTATAAAGGTAGAGGATAGCATAAGGAGTTAGGTACTTACAAGGAACCAACCATTTTTCCTTCATCTTTAGTGATGGGTCATATGTATGAGTTTCATTGAGATCTTGTGTGAGTGTAAGACCCAATAGTTACTCAGGGCATGGGCCTCCCCGAGGGAACATCCATTCATTGTGATTGGTGACAGTTCAGTTTAGTTTTTGAGGCATTGAATCTAACCAGGCAGTTTTCCTCCACTGAGATATTAGAGCTAGATAAGGAGAGATCAGCTGCCAATCTCTGGTCATCAAGAGTTTTGAAGGTGCACCCATATATCATATCATTGGCATAGAGGCAGACCATTTATGTAAAGTAAAAAGAAAATTGGTCCAAGAAGTGACCTCTGGGGATGCCTACATTGCTTGCTTTAGGGATCTACCTGTTAGGAAGGGTGTCATCATAAATTTAATTAGTATAAACATAAAATAGACATAAATGCACAAACATCAGAATAAAAAAATGAGAGGTCTCTACTTGACTTCATCACAGCCTGTCAGAAAAATTTTGTAAACACATAAGTATAAATGTAAATAAAGATCTGATTTTATTTCACAATAATAAGATAATTGATAAATGGATATTTGAATGCAAAATGCTACATTCATAAATTTAACAAGAATTGTGTTGAATAAAATGAAACCTCATTTAATGAAGGAGTGTTCTTTTTTAATAAAATCTTTTATTTGTTATAGTGTTTAATAATTATAGCAGGATATATATATATATATATATATATATATATATATATATATATATATATATATATATATACACACACAAACACTAAGTATGTATTTAATTTACAATTATTATAATTCAAGAAACTTGCTTAATACTTGCCTAGTTGTTTTGATAAATTCTTGCTCTGGATATTCCAATTCATGACTGGGCACTTGTTGGAAGGCAGTTGTCCCAGGAGGAGGATCCACAAACTCAATCTTTTTAACATTTCTGAAAGGAAAATAATTTATTTAGGTTATAAATTAAACAAACCTGGAAAAAAAATTCCAAGCAAAATGTTTGAAATAATTATAGAAGAGTGGAGATCCTGTGATATACAGAACCTACAAACATGCACAAGGACGTTACAGTATTCATTTTTGTTCAATTGGTATACAGAACCTACAAACATGCACAAGGACGTTACAGTATTCATTTTTGTTCAATTGGTATACAGAACCTACAAACATGCACAAGGACGTTACAGTATTCATTTTGTTCAGGTATACAGAACCTACAAAACATGCACAAATTGACGTTACAAACATGCAGGGGTTCATTTTTTTTGTTCGGTTTTATACAGAACCTACAAAACATGCACAAGGACGTTACAGTATTCATTTTGTTCAATTGGTATACCTGAACCTACAAACATGCACAAGGACGTTATAGTATTCATTTTGTTCAATTGGTATACAGAACCTACAAACATGCAGAGGACGTTACAGTATTCATTTTTGTTCAATTGGTATACAGAACCGAAAAACATTCACAAGGACGTTAAATCAGTATTCATTTTTGTTCAATTGGTATACAAAGAACCTATTGAAACATGCACAAGGACGTTTACAGTATTCATTTTATTTTAAATTGTCTATACAGAACATGCAAACATGCACATTTGGACGTTACAGTATTCATTTTTGTCAAATGACCCACAAAACCTACAAACGTGCAACAAACAAATCAGTATTCATTTTTGTTCAATTTATATACAGAACCTAAAAACATGCACAAGGACGTTAAAATATTTATTTTCTTCAATTGGTAACCAATGAAAAGTAACTGGCTTCAAAACTTTACTTTTGTATATAAATTATATTGTGTGATGTATTAGTTAATATGACCCTGCTTCAATTCTGAACTTTTTAATTCACTTTAGAATATTGTGAAGTATGTATTTAGCACTGAAAATGGTAAAGCATACAGCATATTTAGTATAATTTGTTATATATTGGGCAGTTTTTCTATCAGTGGCCAATACTATAGATAGTATGGAGTACTTTATAAATGAGACTATATATAATTGCTGTGGAGATTGCTAGCATTTAGATCTGTTCAATGCAAATTGCACACATGTGAATATGTCCAATAGAACTGAATGCAATGTTGTAGAACTCTCTAGAATGTTCTAATGCCACTGCTATATAAGCAATGCAATTGGAGTGGTTTGGTTGTCTTTTTGCCTTTGTCCTTGATCATCATACACATTTGGAGAGACAATTAATGTATTTGGATTATTACTGTGCTTTCTCTGTGACTGAATGAGAGAAACACAACAATAATTTATAATCATTTCATATTTTAAAGAATATTATGCAGTATATCATATATTTAATTATAAATGTATTAACAATAATCTGCTGATGTGGTGTAGATTTGCTTAAAAATAACAATTCTATTTTAATGTTTCTATAAATTTGCTAACATACTTTCTATTGCTTTATTAAATACCATAATTTTTTAAGAAATTCTGAAGTTCTATTTTTTGTGTCTTTAATTGTCCTTTATTTATTTTGTTAATGTAAATTAATTCTTTCCTATTTTAAAAGATTAATTATATTTCTAGATAAACAATCTGAAACTCTTTTGTCTTTTTTATCTAAAGTTAAAATATAATATTTGCTATAACTATAATAGACTTTATTTTAAGGAGAATGATTAAATTATAAATGAACTGTTTATGATCAATTTTATGAGCAACTATATTCTGTTATACTTACTTGTGTCTGAGGTATTTACAGATGAAAGAGGCCCATTTCATTGACCATTTGTTGCTACACACCATACTTGTTTGCCCTTGGACAGTCAATGTTAGGATTGCTGTGGAATTTGTACGAGATTCTTCCTTTCTTAATGAGACTGAAAAAAATTAAATTATTATAAACTATACTTTCTATTTTTAAATGGAATACAAAGTGATTTTTTTTTTTATAGGAGTGGGTGCTATTGGGTGAAAATTTTGGATTGTATTGCTTATTTTTTCTTTGAGTGTGTGAGTAAAAATGGAAGGTATGTGTGGAGCCTTGTGCAGATGACAGAAATTTAGTTTGGGTTAGTTTTTTGAAAATTCACATGGCCAATGGTGAAAATTAGTGTCAGAATCAGAAGAAGATCTGGTTTTTAGGAAGGATGAGGAAAGAGGGCCATCAACACAGTGTTATTTGCATATGCTCTATATTTAATATAGAACATATGCAAATAATACTGTGCTGATGGCAGACACAGAAAGAATACTGAAAGATCTCATGAACAAACTAGTAAAGGAAATCTAGAAGAAAGGCCTATTAACTGTAAGAAGACAGAATGCAAGACTTTCAGATTTTAACTATGTATTAGGAACATCAAAGTTATACTGATTAGTATAACAGATGATGGAAAATGTGACACAGAAATCAAAGACATATAGGAATAGTGAAATATGCCTTCCAGAAATTAAGCAAAATATAAAGAGATAGGAAAATTTCATCAGAAAGAAAGAAAAATGTTTTGACGTGCTATGTAGTATATAATCTATATGGCAATGTATAATGACCAGACTCTTCTCACTGATGAATAGATGATTTGATACAATAGATTTTACTGACAGATACTGAGAATATGATGGACTGAACATGTAAGCAATGAGAATTTTTTAATGAAAACAGAAATAAGAATGACATTTAAGTTTACAATCATAAATAGACAACTGAAATTTCTGGGATACAGAAAGGTCTGAAGAATTTCATACTCATAATTAGATGGCAAAATACTGACACAGAGCATGGTACAGACCCATATGTTACTTAAATCTCAAAAGACAAGAATTTGTGGAGAGCCATGATTGCACATACCATTAAGGCACACTACACATAAGAGTTCTGTAAATAACCAATTATGCCCATTCTTATATAGCTTTTCTTAATCTCAATAGTTTAACAGGATAAAATGATCCCAATATGATAAGCCATCTTTGTTAAGAACTGGAAAAACAATGTTTTAAAGAGAACTAAAGGAAACATAAGGGTGGATCAATAATTCTATAGCCTGTGATCAAAATTTTTCATATTCAATTTATATGATTAGAGATGCACTAGACTAAGTGCACTGACAAGTAATTAGATTATTTCATAAATAAAGATTTATTGTGAAAATAAATGCTTTTTAATCCCTAGGCTAGAGACTTATTGATTTGTCTGTATAAATGTTAAGTAAGGATTGTCAGCCCATGATTGTCAGGTTTACAAAAGGTAAATCTTTTTCAATCATCTGACATGAAATAGGCCAAATTTATGATTAACTGAAAACACAGATTTCTCCTTTTACAGAACTGAATAAATGAAAAGGTTTTCCACCAAAACTATATTCTATTCCAAAATATTGATACTTCTAGAAAATCTTCAAAGATTCTTCTGTCAAATACTTCAAGAAAATATTCTATCAAAGATTCAGGATAAATCAAATCTTTAATAACCTACTGACAAACTCAAATCAAGTTTCTAAGCTACTTGATAAAAAATGTTTTTGATTATTTTTATATTTGAATACCCATATCTGGTCTGGCCTTTTTCAAATCAGCTACATGTGCCATAAGTTAAATAGAAATATAATTGCTTGCTAAATCTGTTTCCAAATCAATCATTTTTGTACATGAGGCAAAAACCATAGGAATTACAGTTATTCCCCTTAGTTAATCAATATTAATTCGAATATGCAGTGATAGTACATTTTCCCAAGACAGCTTTTTCTATAAAAGGCCCTATGATTTGATGAACATTTGACTAAGAGACAGGAATAAAAATTAATATCTTAATCTTAATGACAGAAATAACAAGATAAGTTTTTAAGAAAAATGACTTTGTAGAACCCTAATTCTACATTATTCCAATACCCCAAAATAGTTTGGTCAAATCTGTGCAAAAAGTGGATCACAGAAAACTTTCAACTTCATACACTTTCAAAAAATCTCGAGCCCTCATAGGTTAATAAATATACAAGTAAGTGTGACTACCCACCCACGCTTAACTAATTTTTACAGCTCATGACTGAAAGTAAATAAAAACAGAAACTCATTCACACTTGCCAGTGAGCATTGTGGCATCAAACGAATTGCAACTAAACTTTACATCACACAATCTTAAGTTTTTTGTTCATACGAACATTATACAAACTTAACGATATTCACACTCACTCACCAAAACTCACCAGTGAACTTTATTCCCATTCACTCACCAAATTCCTTACACAGAAGTTAAACAAATTCCTGCTAACAAATCAACTTTATTTCTTAACATTCAGGTATTGTATTACACAAAACAATCTAAGATAGATAACTTCTTTTGATCAAAAATTGCATTCAACATTACAAACATTTACTACTTACATGAACAGTAAATTCTTAAATGTAAATTTTTTTTTGCAATTAATTTATAAGAATTAATAACAGATTCTAACAAATATCCTTTCAAATCAGAATTCATTAACAAAAATTTAATCTTTCACCAAAACTTGAGTTCAAATAAACTCAACAAGATTTCACCTAAAAAAATCCACTATATTTTTTGTAAAATATTTTCATTACAAAAAATATATTGAAAATTACTCGTTATTCAAATGTTTGCCTTTTTGTCTTGTATGACAAATATTTCTTGTTGTTTTCTATTGTTTTTGCATTTTGCTTAACATATTTATAGAGTAAAAAATTGTATGGATTAATTTGGATTAATTTGGGCCACAACACCATTAAATAAATGGTATTCACCAAACTTTCCACTACAACTTCATTTACTAAGTATGCAAGTGAGTTGACTTACCACATGTAGCTTCATCTTCTCCATCCACACAGTCCCACTTCATGTCACAGACCTTAGCACGTTTGATACACTTGTAGCCACGTGTACAAATAAACTCATCAGACTTGCAATTATCTGAAAGAGAAAAAGTAATCCTAACCTGGAGAGAAAACTTTTCCCATTTAAAAATCAAAGACTCTTATTCTTCTGATTTGTATTATTATTATTTACGCATTCTGAGCAAGAAACAGAGTAGGCATATTTTCTCTTACAAGCAAATACTCATGCTTAAAACAAAAGTATTTATCAAAACGTGCGTGTGTATGTGTGTGTGTGGAGAGGAGAGATATAAAAATGCAAAAGTCAGTTATAATTATGCCCCAATAGGGAATGCTGAAATTAAAAATTTTTTTAGACGTGTTTGGGCATGTTGTCTAGCCAATTTCCTTTTGCTTTTGTTCACAATGGAAATTAGAATTAGTTATACATTCAACATTTGAAGAGTTAGAGAACTGAGAGATAATAAATAATCATGTTACAAACTACTTTAGAGTAATTTGCATTTACTCAACCCCCCACAAGGACAGGTTATGGTACAAGGTCTGTTTAATGCATGGAGCCAAATAGTACACCTAGTCTAGGAACAAAAACTACCCACAGCAC
>CAHIKZ030005563.1:1962500-2015000 GCA_903632075.3 Acanthosepion pharaonis | reverse complement strand
AATGTGCTGCACTGAAGCAGCTCAGAGAGGAGTACACTCACAAGCTGCAAACCTGGATAGATAATGGTTGGCTACTTCCATATCCTGAAGAAGTGTTCAAAACCCCCTAAGGGCCTAATTCCACTAATGGCTGTGCTGCAAGAAAACAAGTAGAAAGTCAGCCACCTGAAGAAGGCTGGAGCGTACAATGGCTGAAACATTGTGAATATGACAATAAAGATGGAGACAACAGTTTGATGATGTAAATAATGTAAATAAAATCATTTCTCTCACTGTACATTTTCTACCCTCTAACCTTTCTCTCACAGATGGAGTGTGGCAAGCCTCTCACTGCTCTATCACTACTTTCATGGAAAGTGCCCAGACAAACTACATTCCTTTGTTCCACCAGGTCTAACCTTCATGCCATGCCACTTATATTGTAGTAAACCACCCACATTCTCTCTGTGGGAAGTAAGTTTCACTCGAACAGCTTTTTCCCATGAACCACTGCTCTGTGGAACAAGAGGATGTTTCCCCAATCACTACAATCATAACCTATTCAAGTTTAGAGTTAACCATTATCTTCCCCCTCCTATCCATATAAACTACCTCTTAATTTAACCCTCTACTTTGTGTGAAAGACCTTGTACAGGGCGAATCTTACTGTGTAAAAAAAAAAAAAATAAAAAAAAATACTTTCTCTTTTTAAGAAAATCATTCATTCTTTTATTTTCAAAATATTTTTCATATTTTGTAAATTTACAAGAAAGGCATCTAAGTCGTTTTAGAGATGTCAAAACTCAGAAATGATTTTAATTGTAGCAAATACAATAGGGTAAAATGCTTTTTGTATTTGGTTTCGTTTATATCAATTATATATTAATCAGTATAGACATTTTCTTCCTAACTATTATACAATTAAATGAATCTGTTGACTGCTTTAGGTATGGGACATAAAAAAAATCTATATTAAAGTTTAGCTATCTAGCGAAATGCTCAAACTGGACCCACTTATTTTTAATTATAAATTAAACTAACTTTAGATAAAGTTACCACTTAATGTTTAAGCAAAATAATCTTTTTTATTATTGAGAGATTGGAAGTGTTAACCATATTTATAACTTCCTCTAACTCTAAGGGAACACTTTTTTTTTTTTTTTTTTCCAATTGCTGTAGGCAACGACACACAGCTATTATTAAGTGTTCTGAAATAATATACTTGCTAAAGTTAAGGTATTAATCCTAGAATGTCATGGATCTGATTTTATTAAAATTCCATTAACCCAATGTTTTGATTGATTAGTCTCACGATCATGAATCCCATAATCTTTTTGGGTCATAGGGTCACTACATTTACTGCAGCTATAGCAGCAGTGGTGTTTCATGAGCAAGACAGCTTGACAGAGTCCAACCCTCTCTGGGCTAGTTTGACTTCAGTGTTTTCTTTCTCCTAGACTGGCTGCCAACCAACATTATAGGGCCCACTCTATCCTGCTGTTTACTCTTAGCTGGAGGGAGAAGAGATGGATTCATACCTTTTCCAAGCATGTAAGTGAATGTAACAAACTTAACTGGGATTCAAACCCAGATGATAAACTACATCTGGCAGCAAGGCCACTGCTGGGGAACCACCTCTTAATTGCTGTTGTTCCCAGGTTCACCCTGACTTAGGGGAATAGCACCTCTTAAGGTCCCAGCTATGGACAAATAGTGAACATCCAAACAAAAGCAAAAGACTATGAAAGTATAAAAATATGTTTTTATAGTAAAAATACCAGCAATACATTTTTTTTTTTTTTTTTTTTTTAAAAAAAAAAAAAAAATGCTAACAGTACCTATTTATAGTAAAATGATCAACAATGCTTTTTATCTGTAGTTGAAGGCATACAATTGCGTTCAAAATATTCATATTTTGGCAACATATAGCCCATAGAGATGTTGATATGCCACTAAACAAAATCAAACAACCAACATGAAAGAACACTTTCATGATATAAATTTCTTAAATTGAACTGTATTCCAAAATAAAATTTCAACAAAACTACAACATAAAATACACAACTAGTAATTATGTCCACACAAATTTATATATGCACAAAAGCTAGGTATCATCTACCATGTATTCAATTGTGAAAGCAGAATGACATATTTTTATTACTTCAAAACTCCTAAAAAAATTAAATTTTGGTATTAAATGACCCATAAAGAGTTGATATGCCATTAAACAAACATTCAAACTCAGCTCTCCGATTCCTCAATCTGAGTTGCTATCTATTACACCACTGTGGCTCCTTCCTATGCTACACAACCAATAGAAAGAATCAGCCTAGATTTTAAGGGACCTCTTCCTTTTCACTTGCAGAATGTTAATAGTAATCTTGGTTTCCTTTTGCTGTTGCTTGACCCAATATAACAACTACTGTGGTAATTAAATGCTTCACACAGATTTTCATGGTGTTCGGGATTCCTTACATCCACTCTAACCGGGGTTCTTTGTTTCTTTTTAAGGAACTGTGCGATTACTTCACTGATTTGGGCATAGCTATGAGTCAAACAACAACTTACAATCCCCAAGGGAATGGTCAGTGGGAACGATACAATAAAATTAAAGTGCAAGCTGGTAATAAACACGTTTCTAATGCAGTTGTCTCAGTTTTGGGTAGCATTAACCACTTTGAAACTGCATTTTTTAGCTAGTGGTTGTAACTCTTGGACATACTCATCAATATCTTTGTTTTCTCTTTGTCCACGCATTGCTAGAACATGTCTGACAAAGATTTTGTTTGTAGGTTTCACGTATAATTCTTTGATGCGATTTATAGCAGATTCAAAAGTAGCATACTTGGCAATATGGCTGCAGATCTCTGAGGAAATGCTATCAATTTGTCTTGTTCATCATGTACAGTATCATCTGTAGTTTTTCGTAAGAACAAAGTGATGGTCTGATAACAATGATTGAAGATTTTAGTCACAGAGAGTGAGTTAGGAGATACGTCTAATCTCTCAGGTTTCAAAAGTCTGTCAATCCTTCAATCCAGTCTGTTTATTAAATTGTAATAAGCCATATTTCATTTATTCAGAACTTCACTGTTTCTAATGTATCACTCAGTTTTCTGGACCATAGAATGGAGATATCAGTACCATTGACTTGTACACATAAATTTTCACCTTTAAAAAAACATCACAAAAATTCCTAAGCCTGTGGTAAACAGACAGTTTGCACAGTCATCTTAGTTTTATCGGTTAAACCCACCATTTGTCCTAAACTCAAATCTCACATCTTCTTTAACATTCTCAAATGCTGTTTCTAATTTGACAGAAAAATATAAAACAAATGAGAGAGGTGCAAGAACATGAATTTGTTTTATTCCATTAGAGACAATGAATGGGTCAGACACCTGTCCACTTGATATAACTGAGGCCATCATCCCTTGATGGAAAGACATGATGACACTGAGCATCCTTTCAGAAATGTCCAGCTTCCTAAGGATGACCAAGAAGAGCATGCCTTGAAATGGCATCAAAGGCCTAAGTGAGATCAATGAAAGTAACAAATAAATCTTTGTCATGCTCTTGTGTTTTCTCCTGTAATTGCCTGTAAGTCATGTCCACAGTGTTTCTACCAGACCAAAAGCTGCACTGAGATTCAGATAAGACTGAATCAGTCTGTTCAAAATGATCCTGCCAAATATTTTCCCAGCAACACACAGAATGGAGATGTCTGTATAATTGTCACATTCAAATATATTGCATTTGTGCTTATAGAGATGGACAATAGAGTCATCTTTAAAATCCTGAGGAACTTATCTTGAATCCCAGATTAAAAAAAAGAGATCACAAAGTTTATTAACCAAGAGATTGCTGCCACATTTGTATATCTCTTTTGGTATGCCATCATTACCAGATGACTTCCTATTTGTCAGTTATTTTATTGCCTGTTTTATCTCAGTAATAGATGGAGTAGCTGATAGTCCTTTCTATCATTTTTCCCAATTCTTTCCCCGCTTAATATTATCATGTAGATTTCTTGGTTTAAAAAGCATAACTGATTTCAGGTGAGAGGAGCCAGGGACAAGCAGATACTACACTCAAATCCTAGGTAGAAAAGTGTAATGATTGTAACAAGCAGAATAAATAATCAAAAGCCTTAAAATTTATATAATTTAACAATTGTGTATCAATATGATGCAATGTACCAATATCATACAATAATTTTAAATACTCAACAAAGTAGCTAATTCACTTTAGACTACAATTACAAGAGGATGACTCATTATAAATATGTACCATCAACAAGGTAAAATATGTAGATGGAAAATGTGAAATGCAACCTCATTTTACTGACTTAAATTTTTCTGACATAATAAAGTCATTTCAAATGACTAAGGAGATGGAGAATTTACCACAAAGCTTTTCATCACTGAGATCATCACAATCAAAGAAACCATCACAGAAGCTTTCTGAAGGCACACACTGCCCAGAATTACATAGACGACCAACACATTCAGTTACTGCAAAAAAAATTAAGAAAGAATTATGTATTAAAAGTTCAAACAGAAGTAAATCACAAACAATATTTGATATTAGTGGATAGAAAACTATACACCATATCTAAAGTAAAATTATAGAAGACATACATGGATACATACAGGCATAAATTTGAAAGTAAACCTGAATTAACAATTTAAAAATTGAAATCATAACATTTAATTCCCTATCAGTTTCAAGTAGCAATTCTAATGTAGAGAATTTGTTAAAATAATTCATTTTGTTACCTATCATTTGTGAGTCAAAACAAATTTCATTCATTTTTGTATTTGTTTTCTACAGTTGCTAAAAAAGATAATACATTTTCAAAGAAACATTTTAATCATGTGACACAATTAAAAGATAAATATTGATTGGTTAGTTTACCTGAACAGTTGCGTTCATCAGAATAGTCTTTACAATCTTGGTAGCCATTACATCTGCGAGATTTCATCACACACTGACCACTGGCACATCGGAACTGATTTGATAAACATGCTAGAAAAAAGAAAAGCATTATTAATAAATAAATAAGCACAAAAAATAGGGGAAATTTATATTTTGACTTTTCACATTTTGTAATATTTCTGTTCATGTTATAGTATTAAATCTCTATTGAATATTTAGATATGAGATTTGAGTCATGTAAGGTCCAAGTATAGATCCAGAACTAAGCATAAATGTGCAAATACACACACATTCAGATACATGTTATTGATACTTCTATAAATTCTAAGTAATGAGGGATCTGTGTATATATACTTATATTTATATATATATATGTGAATAACTAGTTTATATTCTTTGTTGTATGCTTGTATATTTATTTGTATCAATATATATTTCTATAAATATTTGTCTATATCTATTTTTATCTGATATTGGCAGTGATCAGTCAATGTAAGTTTAAAATCTAGAATTGTGTCTGTCAATGAATGTAGATATTTATTTGTTAAGACAAAATTTAAAATAAAGCATACAATTTTAAGTGCATGTTATAGAATGCTATTATCATTTTATTAATATTTGTATGGTACCAGTTAAAGAGTGTATTGACTTGGCTTAAAACTTTATTTTTATCATTAAGTTTTAAATTCATTCACAAAGATTCTATATTTATGTTTATTATTCTAACATTGAAAATAAAAAAATCATTTTCAGCATATTACACTTTTTTAATTTAAGAAAGATAAAAATAATGAAGCATAATATTAAGAAAAATAAAACTGCAAATCAAATGCAAAAAGTGATTATCAAAAATGGTTTGTTAAGTTTCATCCTGAAAATTTCTCTCTCTGTGTTGGGTAGGTAAACCAGTTGATGTTGATAGTGATTGAATAAGAACATTACATGAGAATAATCAGCTGAATAATTCTTGTTTCTTTGGTTGGTTGGTTTTACTTTGAGAAGGGTTTTTTGGTTAGGCTGAAAACTTTCAGAACTCCCTTGTATATACAGGGTGTATCAAAAATACTTTTACAAATTTGGGGGTGGAGTTCTTCACACCAAAAGAAGGACAAAAGTCTACATAAACATATGCCTGCAAATCCTGGGTTTTTGAGATATTAAGTTTAAAGAAAGTTTATGGTAGATAGCACTATGTTCCTATGTAAACTAGGTTACATTTGTCACTCATGTACATTTGTGGCTAGTCAGTTTTCAACATTTAAAGTATGTAGTAGTGAGTTAATTGAGAAGTGTTCCATTTAACAGTGGCACGATATTCATATCATGAGCAGGCAGAGATGATTTTTACATATGTCCATAAGAATGTTAATGGGCGCCAGTCTGCATGACTGTATCAGATTGTGTTTCCAATCTGAAAACAGCCAAGTCATCCAACCTTTGCTGCTGTTTATCATTGCATTGCTGAGACAGAATCCATGGCCTCACAAACTATGGATTGAAGAAGACTGAGATCTGCTCATACGCCTGACACATTCTACTGGCTGTTGGAGATGAACCAGGTATCAACACACATCACATAGTACTGCATGGTGGGTACTTCAAGAGCAGCTCCTGTATCCATATCATTTGCAATGTGTGCAGGGTGTTTTGCTCTCTGATTACTCACCATGGGATAACTTTTGCCGATGGTTTAGTGCACAAACTTCAATCCATTGTTTGTCTCTTTAGACACAACTAACATCTGGAAGTAGATCAGAATGCCTATGATACAATACAGGTTAGACACCAGCGTCAGTTTATGCTTAATGTGTGGTCTGGAATTGTAGATGACTGTCTTGTAGGTCTATATGTTCTCCCAGCATGTCTTATAGGAGCTGTCTACAGGGACTTCATTTCAAACACACTTCCAGTTCTGCTAGAGAATGTACTCCAGCTAATATGAAGAGACATGTAGTGTTAGAAATTTATGCATCAAGTTAGATAGCAAACATAGACATACCTTGTTTTGCGTGAATGCAGGTATTCAACTTTATATTCCAGACAGTAGGATAAACTCAATAAAGAAACAAACACATATTGTACTGTGTTAGCACACATGGTGGCTTATTTTATTTATTAGAGACAACACAACAGTGCACCCTCATAATAACAATAAAAACAAAGAAACGATGGGTAGATAACTCTCTTTCCTTTATCTAACTGTAAGTGTTCATCTGACTAAAGTGGAATTTTCAACACTCCTCCTCATTTGTTGACTGATTATTCTATTATTTCCCTAACTCCCAACAGTTCTCTGAGCTTCACAAACTGTGTGCTAGTCACTCCTTTTGTCAGCACTCCTGCAATCATATCCTTACTTTGACAGTATTGTAGTTCAGTAGTTTTCATTGCAACTTGCTCTCGTATGTAATGAAAGTTAATGTCAATATGTTTGCTTGTCCATGATACTGTGGATTTTTTACCATACAAATCATAGATTAGTTGTCCTCATAGATGATTGTTGGGCCAACATGGGCTTCATTAAGATTGTATTAGAAAAGCTGCATCCATACTGCCTCCTGTGCTGCACTTGCCAAAGCCATATATCCCACTTCAACTGTAAATAATGAAACACAGGTTTGCTTTTTACCTCTTCAACTGACAGCTACCCACATAGTTTAAACAGGTATTCTGATGTTGATTTGTAGTCATCTGGTTCACCAGCCCAATCTGCATCAAAATATCCCATCATTAATTTTATCATCGAGTAGCCCATAGTTACACATACCATTTAAGCAACACATAATATGCTTTACAGCCTTTCAGTGTTGAACTGTAGGCTAGGAACAAAGTCTTGCTACATTTCCAACAGTATAGATGATATCAGTCAAGTCCTTGTTGACAAATAAAGCAAGCATCCAATTGCTGACTGAAATACTTCCTGACAGAATGGCTCACTGTTTTTTCTGCTTTTGTCAACTTTGTACCTTTGATTAAAGCCTTGAGATACCAGCTGAACTTTGTGTTGTTCCATGTCTCCATTAGCATCATATTTTTGTTTGAACACCCACTTACTACCAATAGCTTTCTGTCCACTGGGTAGTTCAACCAAGTCACATACTTTATTTGTTCGAAGTGAATCCAATTCCCTTTTCATTGCTTTCTTCCATTCATTTTTCTCAGGACTGAAAAGTGCTTTTTTCACAGTTAATGGATCATTCAATCGGTAAGAAATGTTTACCCACTTGCCATAGCAATCTGGGGCTTTCATGGCTCTTTTTTGATTTCCTTAGTGCTGTAGCTTCCTATGAGTTACTTTCATTATCACCATCATCATCCTCACTGATACTCTGACATTGAATTTCAACAAGAGGATGGTTTTTGATTCCCCCTTTCTTTTGTTCATCTGATGATTTTGTTTTGTTGAAAATCACATCTCTGCTATGGAAAACTCTCAGTTTTCCTGTATCATAAAGTTGATACCCTTTAATGCCAATACCATATCTGAAGGAGATGCTCTTTTTAGCTTTAGGATCCATTTTGTTCTATCATCCTTTGGTATGTAAACATAAGCACTACACCCAAAAACACATAAATATCTCACAGTTGGTTTGAAGTCTGTTTATAATTCATATGGTGTCATTTTTTTGTACTGCGGTTGTTAGGCTTCAATTTTGAATATATGTAGCTGTCAATAAAGCTTCTGCCCCAAATCTCATTGGAACATATGAATCAGATAGCATTGCTTGTACAGTTTCTATCAGTGCCTGATTCATCCTTTCAGTCACTCCATTTTGCTCTGGTGTCTTAGGAACAGTGTGTTGATGGTGTATATCCTCCTTTTGTAGGTAGTTTTCAAATTCTCTTGAAGTATACTCTCCGCCATTGTTAGCTTGTAGTGTTTTCACTTTCTTTCCACTAGACCTTTCAACCATATTTTCCCACTCCACAAAATTCTTAAAAACTTCTCCCTTATTTTTGAGCATGTACACCCATACAAATCTTGATCTATCATCAATAAATATGACAAAGTATTCAACTCCACCAAGTGCTTTTGCTTCAATCATTCCACATACATCAATGTGTACAATTCAAAGCAATTTGGCTGATCTGCTTACACCAGCTTTGGAAATGAAAAACTGGTGATGTTTTCCATTCATGCAAGGTTCACAAAAGCTCACATTCTTAGTGACATCAAAATTAAGGCTAGTTACTAGCTGATCTCTTGCTAGTTTCTACAAATTCTTTGTTCCAAGATGACCAAAATGCCAATGCTAAATTTCTTCTTTATTATCATTACTTGAGCAATTTGCTGCTGCATGGATCACTTCTCATTCTTCAACATAGTTCAAATAGTACAAGTTTCCATTTTTGGTAGCTGTAGTAACTGGTTTTTGTTTTTCATCTAGAACTTGACACATTTGTTTCAGTGAATACAAATGTCTTTCCAGATTTTGTAGCTTTAGCTAAAACCAGTAACTATTGTATGATAGTTTGGGAATATATAGAGTCTCATACAACTTGCATTTTTGCTGCAATCTGAAAATTTCACATTCAGTTCAATCGTTCCTATTCCCAATGCTTCAACTGAATAACCATAACCAAGAGTAATTTTCTCTGCTGCATCCAGCTGTCTAAAGCTTAGAAACTTTTTCACATCATAACACATGTGACATGTTGCTCCAGAGTCCACAATCCAGTTCCCCTTTTTCCTTATTATATTAGTAATGCATTATTTGCAAATAAACCATCAGAGTGCTAATTTCTAAGTTAATGGAGTCTCATTCCAATTTCATCAAGGTATAGGCTTTCCTTTGGGAGAAATTCCCTTTCCAATTCATCTCCTTTGTATCTCAACCAAGTAGTCAACAGTTATGTTTCATATGTCCATTTTTTTTGACAGTGATAACACTTGGTCCACTTTGGTTATGTTTTGATACCATAGCTTTGGATTCAGCACTACCACTTACTTTTTCTTTAAACTTTGACTTCTCACACAACAATCATTCAGTCACCAGTGCCCACTTAGGTACATACTAGCTAGCTTCAAGTGCTATCACCAACATATTATAAGAATCTGGTAGGCTAGCTAAAAGATGTACAACTCAATCCTCCTCATCAATGGAATTGCTGACAACTCTTCAAATATTTCTGTCATTGTCTGTTAACAGAATCACCTTCTTTCAATTCAAGTGAATATAATTTCCTTCACAATGCTAACTTGTTTGCCCACATTTTCTTTCGAAATTGGTCTGCTAATTTATTCCACATCACAGCATGATCGTTAGGGTCCCCAATTAAGTACAAAAGTAATGATTCAACTGACAACACAATCATCACCAAGGCATGGTCTTCCTGCAACAAGTATTTTGAATACAAGTTCACATCTGTTTTAGGTTCAGGAACAATCTCTGTCACAATAACTACGTTCCATAAACCCTCTCTGATCAATGCCACTTTGCATTGCACTTTCCAAGTGGTATAATTTGCCCCATTCAATGGCAAAAGATTAATAAGCTTTGCTTCCATTGGCATATTTAATCTTATTACAACTTGGTAAAATTCTCTTCCCTGTGCAGCAAATTCAAGATGACCATTATGATCACACAAGGTCCTTAAAGTTCAACATATTCTGGGCCCATAACCTCTGTTAGAAATTTAAGCATCAAGTTAGATATCAAACATAGACATACAGTGTTTTATGTGAATACAGGTATTCAACTTCACATTCCAGACAGGTGGATAAACTGAAGAAGTAAACTGACACATGTTGTGCTGTGTTAACACATGTGGTGACTTTTTCACGACAGTGTCCTCTCATAACAACAATAAAAAACAAAAAAACTAGGGGTAGATAACTCTCTTTCCTTTATCTAACTGTAATTGTTCATCTGACTAGAGTGGAATTTTCATGTATGATCAGATGTCAGCACATTTTAGTCACATTGTTTGTGATGCACTGGCTGACATCTTTCATGAAAAATGGATAAGTAGGGGAGAACAAAAGTTCCATGGCCTGCACATTACCGCCCCCCCCCCAACCTCAATCTTTAGGATTTTTATGTGTGGCCACCACAAACAATTGGTTTATGCAGCAGACATTAATAATGCAGAAACACTTAATCAATGTGTCCATGGGGGTCTGTGAAACCATTCAACACTGTGTGAAAGGGTCTACCAGTCAATGATCTAACAGGTGCATGCATGTGTATAAGCAAGTAAAGGACATTTTGAATATTTGTTATGAGTTGCTGCGTACAACAATGGCCTTTTGGACATACGACTATATGTTTACCTTCCTTTGGTGTGAGGAACCAGCCCCCAAAATTTGTAAAATATTTTTATACACCCTGTGTGTGTGTGTGTGTGTATATATATATATATATATATATATATATATATATATATATATATATATATATATATATATATATATTATTAGTAGTAAATAGCTTATAAGTATAAGAAATTATACTTGTTCAGAAAACCTTCAGTGTTTTGATTTTCAAATAATCAAACCAATATCAAAGGGAAAAAAGAAAGAACCAAGAACATGTACGTTAACCGAAAATAATTGTCTAGCATGCAAATCAAAAGCCCAAAGAAAAAAAAACCCACGAAACCCCACCTTTTTTTTTAATTCTCTCTATTTGAATAAATGCTTCTCCTATATACATACATATTTATACATATACATATATACATACATACATATATATACATATATATATACACACACATATATATATACATATACATACATATATATATATATATATATATATATATATATATATATATATATATATATATATAATTATGAGGATACTTAAATGCAGTTGCCTATATATATATTTGTGTATCTATCCAATCCATAAGATGACAAGTGTTCATGCATGATGTGGTTAGGCGCATATGCCAATAAAAGCATGCATGCCTACTAAAATGCATCAATACTTACTTGTGCAAAACAGAAGTGGATGCATAAATTTTTTTAATCATTTTACCACAAGCAAGGTGATAATATCACTGAAGTTAAAAGTAGTGAAAGAGAATGAAAAGACTTTAATGGGAAGAAGTAAAATAAAGAACAATAAAGGAACAGGATTCAGGAATGCAGAAGAATTCCATTTTGTAAATTCAAGAATCAATACTCACTGCAGTTTTCAGGTTCATCATCTGCTTGGGGACAAGTAGGTTCTCCATCACACAAATGAATTGGATGCAGACATAAGTTGCTATTCTTACATTGGTAGAAGCCTTTAAGACAACCTGAAGGTAAAAATTGATCCCAAAACATCAAAATTTTCTCTATTAAAAATTGATTATGTTATGATTTAAGTTAAGCTTTTTTGATTCCTGTAGCAACTAAAGATAATTTTACAGAAATTAAATGGTTATTTGTTAAAAGTCTACCATAGAAGATAATAATAGAAATCCTGGATTGAATTGTCAATGAATTTTGCATTTTGAATCAATCAACTTTAAATATATAGAATGAAAGCAGAAAGAAATAATATCTTTATAAGTATTGATTATTTAAAAAAAAAGAAAGAGATTAGCATATGTATTAATGCATATATTACTTCAGATAAATTTATGTTTCCAAAACAGCACATTACAATTCCTATGTTGATTGATGTTTAATAAGTATTCTGTGCCAGATTTTATTCTGCAAGTCAATGTTTTCAGAATAAAATTGACATTCTATAAACTTTATCAATCTTTTGACTACTGATATTGTGAATTTTCTAATCTTTCAACTTTAACATTACTTGCAGTAGTTTTTATTATTTGGTTGAGGTCATTTTTGCTTGAATATTGTTTTCCATTCTTATTTTCATCTATTTTTATGATGGACAACAATATTTCTATTGGATTAATATCTGGAGAGGCCAGGGGATATTCTATTAATTTGAAACCTGTTTGACAAGGTTGGCAATAGTTTGCTTTGAACAATGTGAAAGAACATTTTTTTTTTTGCATGAATAGAACATTTAGTTTAAAGCTTCTTGGTTGTGACCTATACAAAACAAAAAACATCTTCAAGAATTTAAATTAGTTCTTTGTGTTAATCTTAAATACTTTGTCATTTTGCCCTGTAAGAAATGTAGGGGAACCACTGAGGAATTTTGTTATGGGAATGTAAAAGGTAAAATCTTACCTTGAACTTTGGGATGCAATGGACTTTTACTTGTTGTTGTGTTACCTGCAAATATGATCATAAATTCAGGTATAGGAATCTTTTTGCTTCATTTTGGACAAACATGAAAAGCAAATAAAAATGTAGAAATTCATGCAGATTAGATATAATCCTTATAATATTTATAAATCATCTTTTCTTATATTCTCATGTTTTGATTATAAAAACTAGAAACTCTCTAGTATTGGATCTAAAATTGCTATATGATCAAGAAATATTCAACAATTTTCTAAGCCCATGACTACAGCATGCTATAAATCATAGGTTTATTTTTTATTTAAAATAATACCGGACTCTCCTGTCATTTTTTGACATATGAAAGTCAAGCAACTCAGTTCCTAGGAACTGACAGCCAGACACCTGCACATATGATTTGATTATAGTGGTGAAGGCTTTGTGCAGAACCAACTATACTTTTTGAAAGCTGAATACAGAGACCTGGTGCACTATGTGTGACAAGGTCCCCAGAAGACCCTCCATAGGTTTTGAATTCAGAGTTGTCCTTCTCCTACATCAGTTTGCCATCCAAGGCTATAGAACCCAGTCTGTCCTCCTATTTACCCATAGCTGGGTGGAGAAGAAGATGATACATACCTTTCCCAAGGATTTTAGCAAATAAGTGAATGTAATGGATTTGACTGGAATTCGAATTCAAAAACTTTTAAATAATAAACAAAAATATTTCACCACCTTATCAAGATTGAATCTACTGTCATTTACATTGACTTCTCATGTTCATCTCAAATTTATATGTGCATAATTTTTGTTTTGTGTTTTAGATTATGAGCATAAAATTTTTTCTGTATTTACAATCTTAGAACAGTGGATAAATTAAACATGTGATTGATTTTTTCTGCTTTGCAAATATTTTCTAGATTTTCGATTGGCATTTATAGAATGTTATTGTAATGTATTGAGGTTTAAGGTGAATTTTTTTATTTACTCTGAAAAACATGTATAGACAAATTAAATCTTCATATAAGCTTTAATTGGAGAAACAAATAATTAAAAACACATTTAATATACATTTAACTTCCCTGACATATTTTGTTCATAAAGCATAGTTTTCATTTTGTTGTAATTGTATCCATCATATAGATTGAATAAATGTTTATGAATGAAGCCGTTAGTTGCCCAGGGCATTAAAAATGAATATATTATAATGTATTTTATATTTCATAAATGGTATAATTTAAAAAATCTGTAAACATTGATATTGTTATAATTAAAATAATTCAATGGAAGGCATTGTAAATAATTTTAATTTAATCTTTTAGATGATAACTATATACGAATGTTTGGAATGATCTTTATTATAACATAATTGAATGTTTTTTGAAAATAATTATATAAGGAGTTATCCAAGAAGGGAAAATCTCTTACACACATGTATAGAAAGCCATTCATTTTCCTGGGAAATATATTTTAAATTACTGAGTGAGAATTAAATTCATTAGCAATAGCTGGTGATCCTAGTTTATCAACCATACAACCTAGTTTATCAACCATTGCGCTATGATAAATGCAAAATTAGTATGGAGATGCAGGCAGAATAACAGGACCTTTTTTTCAGACAAGCAATATGGCTTTTGTTTCTCCAGGTCAACTGCTGATGTACTAAAGATAATTGCAGAAAGAGTCTATCATGCTCTAGATAAAAATGGTGATGCCTGGGCTGTAGATTGGACATCTGTAAAGCCTTTGACAGGGTCTGGCATTCAGGTCTTCTGAAAAGCTATGGTATCTCTGGGCATGTTTTTGAGCTGATCCATTTGTTCCTATCAAATTGTTAAATGAAAATTGTCCTGAACAACCAATCATGTACATCCTTTCCTACTAATGCAGGTGTTACACAGGGCTCCATCCTTGGTCCTACACTGTTTTTAATCTTCATTAACAACCTTCTCAATGACATTAGCTCTCAACTTGGCATCTATACTGATGACACTACCATTTACTCCTGCCTTGATAGTAAGGCTGATCAGTCTGACAAGGTTATAATGGCAGTTGATATACAAAACAACCTCAAGACCGTCGTTAACAAGATGGCTTGTCAATTTTAAAGCCTCTAAAATTAAATTCCTTTCCATTGATCATCTGAGAGACCCTTTCTGTCTTCCATCAGCATGGCAGATACCATCCTCCAAGAAAGTGACTCATTGCGCCTTCTCAGGCTAACATTCTCAGCAGACATGTTGTAAAGAATACATTGAATCCATCACAGCTGCTAAGAAAGGAGGTTCACTGTGTTGGGTGAGACAATTTTTCTCTCTGGAATCTATCTTGCATATCTATAATTCTACTATTTGTCCATGCTTAGAATTTTGCTGCCATATATGATTCAGTGCCCCTACTAATTTCCTTGAGCTCCTTGATAAGATCCAAAGAAGATTCAGCAATATTATTGGTCCTGATCTGGCAGCTCAGCTTTAGTCACTTGCCCAGAGCCATAAGGTTGCCTCTTTGTGCCTTTTTTATAAATAATTTCATGGTAATTGTTCAGATGAACTCTTCACTATGTTACCTATAATTTTTTAATTTAAGCACAGTACTAGACTGGAAGTGAGATCCCATCAATCTACACTTGAGCTAGCTAGATTGTAGCTGTAACTTCTATGCTAACAGTTTCTTATCTCACACTTCTTGCTTGTGGAACTCCCTCCCAGCTCAATGCTTTCCAACCAACTTTAATCTGCAGAAATTTAAATGCAATGTCAATTACTATCTACTGTCCTCCTGATTGCTCTTTATTAATGTATTCTATTCCTATTTCATCCCCACCCGGTAATTGCTTGCATGCTAGTGGCTGTACTGCCTTGCTTCGGGTGATAGTGATTTAAAAAAAAAATGATGAGAAGTGGAATTGGTGAGTTGAGTTTATATTTCCATTTAGTCTGTTGTGTTCACTTTGTACTAATGCCTTTGAGAATCTGTTTCTTCTCTCCATAGATAAGGGGTAAATAGCAGAAAATACTAGACTCAGGTGGCAACCAATCTAGAACAACAACAACACTGTATTAAAAACTGTTGAGAAGACAACAGAAAACCATTCCACTATCTTTCCAAATAAGCTCTGGTAATTTACAGACAATAAAGAAAAGGAATTCATGGAGTGTCATAATTGCACATGCTCTGAAAAAAAGAAATATGTGACTTAATTTTTAATTCTTTATTTTCAGTTAAGACCATGTAAAACCAGTGTGAGTCATTTTGTAGTTTATTGTGGTCTAAATAAAGTGAACAAGAATGGAAATAGATAGTACTCAATAATTCATGCCAGGGAAATAAGCAAAAGGGAAAATAATATCTGGGCTGTAAGGTTAGGAGCCATTTATCAATTATGGATCACACTTAAGATGTCTTTTATCTGCTTTCTCTCCTATTTCTGAAAACTACTGCTTCATATTTTTAACTTTGGCAATCACAAGCTTGCTCCTGCCTAGCATTCTAAAACCAATATTGTAACAACAGCAAGAAAAATGCCATGGAACCTCCACCCATTTAACATAAACATTTATTACTCACAATGCTCCAATCTTTTTGTTTTTGAAGCTCTCTCTTCATTTATTCAGTTTCTGATGTTATTAATGTGAAACTTCTTCCTATATTCATTTATTTAAACCACAGAAGACAATAGGAAACAATTATATTTCCCAAGAAGTTGTGGCAATTCACAGACAATAAAAAGGAATATATGGAGAGTCATGATTGTCTACGTCCTGAAAGAACATCGAAATTAAAAAAAGAAATATATGACTCACCTTGTAATTCTTCATTCTCAGTTAAGCCAATGAAACACCAGCGGGAGTCATCAACCAGCCAATCACATGTATCCATCAGGATAGAATTTTTTCCACAACTCTGCTCAACTTCTAATAGAAAATTAAATATGATTCATGCAGAAAAGTCCAAACTTTTAACATTTTTCCCCTATTTCTTGCTGAAATCTTTTTAAATATAATGCAAAAGTAACAAAAATCTTATCCCATGGCTGTTCTTCGTTTTTACTCTTTTAACAATATCCAAATCAATATGCGTGAATTGCTTTGTGCTGTTAATAAATGTTTAAAATTGGTCACATTGTTCCTATTTAGAAGATATAAAATAAGAGATTTCAGTCAATATTATTTTATTGTTGTTTAGGTATTAAAAAGGCAAAGAATATAATAAAAAGATTTTTAACACAGGCTTTAAATTTTCATTGATATATTTTGAAAATACAGTAAAAATTATCTATAACTTTGCAACGTATCATTAAAATTGCTAGATTTGTTTGTACAATTCAACCACAATCTTTTTATAATTTAAACACAATTGAAAAAAAGCTGTAGAATGGATCAGTTGAAATGTTTTGTTAACAACATCAACCACATAAAAAAATTCATTTGCCTGAACAAAGTTTGGGAAAAAATTAAGTAAAAATTATATTGACAAGAAACTGTCATCAGTTCTCAACTTGCTATCAATGCTGATGACACAACTCCTGTCTTAATAGTTTGATTGGTTTGATGAGTTCACATTGGAAGTTGGTCTAAAAAATGACCTACAATCTGTTGTTAACTGGGGCAAGAATTGACTTGTTAATTTTAATGCCTCCAAAATGAAAATGCTCTCTTTTAATCATCTGAGAGAACTGTTTTTTCCTTCTATCAGCATGGTTGATGCTAACCTCAAGGAGAGTGACTTCTTCGACTAACATTTTCCACTGACTTGAAATGGAAAGAATATATTGAATCAATTGCTAGGTCTGCTGCTAGGAAAGTTGGTTCACAGGCAATTTTTCTCACCAGAATCTATCTTACACATTTAAAGTCTATCATCATCTATACACTGAATATTGCTGTTACGTATGGTCTGGTGCTTCTTCTATGTATTTAGATATTCTAGATAAAATACAAAGAAGAATCTGCAATGTTAATGGCCCTGATCTGGCATCTCGGTTTCAGTTGCTTTCCTACCACTTTAACATAGCTTCCCTGTACCTTTTTGATAAATATTTTCATAAGTGTTCTGATGAGATTTTCTCTTTGGTACCTAGACCTAGATCTTATAAATTTAAGTGCAGTACTAGATTGGCAGCATGATCTCATCATTTTACAATTGAACTGTAAGTTCTATGCTATCTTCTCTCGCACTTCTTGCTTGTGGAACTCTTTTCCAGTTTCTTCCTTTCCAGTCAACAATTTAAATACAATGTCAATCATTATCTTCTGTTTTCTTAATTCCTCTTCTTTTATTGTCCTCTCTCCTTAATGATGTTTTCTTATTCTCTCACACTCAGTAATCCCCTTGTGTCTTAGTGACTTTATTGCCTTGCTTCGGTGATATGGTTAAAAAAAAAGAACTAGTTTAACTAACTTACCTCTGCAAACACTTTTGCAAGTATATTTGGAGATTCCATCTTTGCAGAGTGGGAAGATTGTTCCACAAAATAGCATAAGGGCTTTCTTAGAACACTGACGAGAAATAATTGGCATGGCTTCCATATAGAAGCGTTCCATAGCCTGGGTATAACTCTTATCACCAAATACATTGGGAAGCAGAGAACGGGAATAGCCAACTTGGAGACATTCTTTCACTTCCAAGGGAAAGCATTTGTCTGAAAATTATGTAAAGGAAGAAAAAAGAAATATGCTGATTACATTTAAATTCTTTATTTTGTGAATTCTTTATGTCCAATAATCCATCAAAAATGGTTGCACAGCATTAGAGCGGCTGTTTTGTCAAAAGATCTTTTTTTTTTTAAGAAATTTAATTCAGATTCTGGAGGTGGGATACTGATAAGTAACTTCCAATGACTGATGTTGTTCAACATATTTTATGGTCATAAAAAACTTTCTAAGGAAGGTTTTGAAATTCTCTAAAACTGAAATAACATTTTCAAGATCAGATGGATTCTGAAATTTAAAGAAAGAAAACTTGACCACATTAGGAAATGCTTTTTTAAATATGTAAATTTTTCTATTTAGGTTGAAATTTCATTTATATATTATTGCATCCTTATAAATTAAAATTATGCGTCTATACATTTTGTTCTTATTGATTTTCTATTCAGTGAGATTAGCAATGATATCTATGTTCTCCTGAGAGTTTTGGTAACTCATCAAGGGGCACATACTTATGATATTTTCTCCCTTGAATGTATTTATCTATTTCATGTTAGGACATTTACAAATATAATTAATTTAAATGAAAATCTAAAACTTACCAGAAGCAGGAATTAAACTTTCAGGACCTTAAAACAGAAAAAAATATTTTTCCTATTATTTTTCTCTTTCATTAATTCATAAATATATACAGTTATTTGTAGTTATCTTGATTTTATATCAATCAACAGTCAGTCAAACAGACAAACAAAATTAAAATTACTTTTGAGTATTTTGACTCAGAAACTGAACAGAATTATCCAGGAAATGAATTATTCTTTGCATGATAATTTCATTATCCCCATTTTTTAGTGTTCTAAAATTATCAACATTTATTTGCTATAGCATTTATTCTATTATGAACTGTTCCTCTTAAAGAAGATATTTTCTAGGCTTAGCCTTCTCTATTACAATGCCACAGTACTGCTGCACTGTGAGGGGAGAACTCACTAACAAATAGCATAATAAACCATCACTCCAAGACACTTGAAATATTTCAAACAGTATCTGAGTGATATAAAAAATCCGTTGGCCAAACATTGATTTTTTTTTTGTGCATTATCTCTAGTACTTGATATTTAAAGTTACTAAAGAAGGTTTCTGATATAGTTTACAATTTTTCTTTAATATAAGAAGAATATAAGAAGCAGTGACCACTTCTAAAATGAAATTAAGGAGTTAATTACATGAGATTACTTATGCAAATTAATTAAAACTTCAACGAAAAATAATTATTGAAGAACTCATTCAAGTCTTTTGTTTATTGTATAAAAGACATCCCTAGAGATGATAAAACTATTAAGAAAATTGAATATTCTAAGATTTGTCTGTTTCTAATTAAATCATTACTTTCATTCTTAAAACCACCTTTCAAGTTCATGTAAAAAAAAGTTTGCAGCATGTTTCTGACAGCATGTGCCTTAAAGTAAATATTTATGCATATAATAAGACCAAAGCAGAATTTACCAAGAAAAACAATTTCTTCATTATTAAAAACGCCTTTTTGTTAATTAAAACAAAATTGGAGAATAGTTTCATTATTCAAAAGAATGACCTCATTCTTTCAAGTATTTGCATAATTAGAAAGAAAATGATGTAAGTAATCAACAAAGTTGATAATCAAGGAAAATGCAAAAGAATGTGGGAATTAAGTTATTAGATATAAGAAAAGAGTTGGTGTCAGACGGAAGGATATGAAAGCATGGAAAGAAAAGTGAGGCAATTGAAAAATGAAAGATGGAAAGTGGAAAGAAACTTCTCTGGAGATACAACTCATATGCCAAATAATTAATTTTCTTTCATTGGCTTGACCTATGTCAACTTATGGATTTACTCACTTGAAGTAGACACTTTGCATGAAGCTTCATCATCTGCACTTGAACAGTCAGGGATGCCATCACATACATAATCTGCATTGATACATTTGCCACTCGGACATTGGTATTCACTTTTTGTACAGATCTTAAAATCTGCAAAATAAATCTATAATTTCACTTTTTGCAAAATAAATCTATAATTTCACTTTTCCACATTCCCAAACCAAAAGATTTCAGTCTGATATGAGAAAATATCATCATAGCAAACCACAATCATCTACAGTCATTGTGAGATGAAAAAACTGATTTATGCACCTTTATTAAAAATAATTGATTTATAAGAGTTGGTAATCAGTTAAAGCCAACATATATATATATATATATATATATATATATATATATATATATATATATATAAAAAGATTGCATGCAAGGACTTATTCATAAAATTAGATTAAATTTTCTATTTTAATTATGTCAACACAAATTATGCTAGTCTTCTTCTCTAAATAAATCTTTTATATATGTCATTGTCCATCAAGAAAAGCAGAATTCATAAATTAAATGTATCAAGTATAAATGTCATTAATTTATAAAATGTACATTTACTATTTTCAATCATTTTTATTTCTTTAAAGTTTAAAATTTAAATTCTCTACAAGATTGTAAAACTCAATGGACTGAAGGTGAAACCTGAAAATTTAATTGTCACTGATAAAATGTGTGTTAGAGAGAGAGAGCTGATTTTTAAATATATCTGTATGAAAGCATAATTTGGGACACCTTGACATGGTGTAATGGTGAGCAAGCTTGACTCACTAGAACAATTATTACCAAGTAGTGGGTTCGTTCCTTACTGGATGCCCCATATTTTCAGCCTTGTGCCACATCTACACATAGAAAATATCCATGATTTGAGTCTTTTTAAACAGTTTTCATTTTTTGTAAGATCTTAATTTGCTATTGATAATCTTTAGCCATTATTAGAACTGGTTATAAATGTGCATGTCTGTTTTATCACATTTTATGATTAACTTTACAGTTTAAATATTAATCTCCTCTGTCTTATGTGTGTTGTTTAAACTTGTAAAAGATTTAGAAACGTAATCACTTGGAATGATTAATATGCCTTTATTACTGGGAATTGTAAAGAGTCTTAGTCTTTATTACTAAGAATGTGTACAAATATTTAAATAGGCTAAATAATGGACAAAAGTAACAAATGATACAGACATATACTTTGGACATTTATTAAATAAAGGTAAAGAAAGGATTTTTACAGAAGTATCTTCCCACTTGCACCCTATTTTGCTCATGTCTTGCAACTAAAATGAGGAATTGAGAATAAAGAGACATAAATCAACAATTCGCCCTTGCATGGAGTATTGCTGCCATATATGGTCTGGTGCCCTTTCTGTTTGCCTCGGGGTTCTTGATAGGCTCCAGAGGCGGATATGCAATATGGTTGGCCCTGCCCTGGCGTCTCGTCTACAGTCACTTTCTCACAGATGCACTCCCTCTGTTTGTTCTACAAATACTTTCATGGAAATTGCTCTGAGGAGCTGCATTCGCTGGTTCCCAGACGTCACGAGTTCCAGCGCCTCACGAGGCTGGCATCCCGCTCTCACCCCTTCACTGTTGAAACTCCTAAATATAGCCGTCTCTTCTACTCTAATAGCTTCATGTCTCGCACCTCTCGCCTGTGGAAATCCCTTCCCTATTCCTGTTTCCCTGAGAGCTATAATCTCCAGCTATTAAAATGTAATGTCAATCAACATCTCCAGTTGCCTTGATCTATCCACTACCCTCATCCTTTCTTCTATCACCCCTATCTGATCTTGCTCTAAATTTTCTGTAACCCCTTGCGTCCTAGTGGCTTCCCGCCTTGCTTGGGGTGAAATACTTAAAAAAAAAAAAAAATGAAGTACGCAGATATAAATCTGGATTTACAATTTATGGTAAGCAAAAAGTAAGTATTTGGTATGGATCTGGTGTAACAGTTAACAACACAAAGCTAAAATTGACAAGCTGAATTAAAATTCTAGCTGAGGTAATTTGTATTCAATTTGCTCTAATGTCCTTGGAAAAGGCATGACTTCACTTCTCCCTCATCCCTAGCTACAGATAACATAGCAATGTAGAGTTTGGTCTATAACATTAGCTGACACTCAGTCTTGATAAAGGACTATAAATTCAAACCAGGAGTAGAGCCCTTTGAGGCAACTTAATGTCAGTTTTGACTTTCTTCTCAGTCTTTATAGACAAGCTGAGCTGAAGTATTGATTCCCAAAACAGCTGATTGTTGTATTATTAATTTATCTCCCATTATCTAGTTGTCCCCTTTCTTGTTTTCATGTATGCGCTTCGTCAGAAAACAGTATCTGAAGGATGATCCATGATATTGTACCTGAATCATGAATAAAGATCTTTCATTTCTTTACACATGCCATTGTAGTTGTTCTGATTAAGTTTTGTGGGTATAACAAACTGAAAATGGATTCAACACCCATGACATCTCATTGTACAAGTGGATAAAAATTATTTGATGGTAATAGATCAAGAGCTTTGTAAAATATATTTTTTGCTACAGCCCATAGAATAGAGGCCAAAAAAAGAGGTTTTAAATTTTAACATAAAATCAGAAAGTAAATAGTTTAAATTTCAATGACATAATTATGAAGGAGTTTGCTTGGAAAACTTAATATACTCTCAGGACATAGTGAGAGAAAATGAGAAGCAGAGGGAAACAGCAAACATTTTACTTAATGATTTTGTGCAAATGGCTGACTGAGCAGGGACAAAGAGAGTTGGTAGGGAGTTAAAGGTTGCTTAAACCTACAAGGAATAGGAAGTTGTGGAGAGTCATGATTACCCATGTCTTGAAGTGACACAGCACATAAATGATGATAATTATTTATGTCATCTGTATTTATATTGACATTTTTCTTTAACATTAACTTTTATTAAAATTTTTAAAATGTTCTCTCAGCATAAACTATATTAGGTAGAGGTTTTGTTTTGTTCAGACAATTATGTTTCATATTCAGTTGATATATTAAGTGCACGTAATTTTAAGCTGACTCTAGAATACAAATTTAAGAGAATCATAAAATGTTTTTTAAAAATCAATGTCTTAAACCTGAAAGTGTTTCTTTGTTCAGATTCAGTTGCATGTAAACTACCTGTTGTAGTGGTGACCTCTGTTGGTTTAGTTACTGGACAGTCCTGTTCATCACTTGAGTCTGGGCAATCAAAGAGTCCATCACAGACAAAGGCTAATTTGATACAGTAACCATTTTTACAATGAAATTCATCTGCTCCACATCCTGAATAAGATTGTAGATAAAATACAATAAAATAAGAAAACATATAATATTAACAGCATATGACAAAAATGCTTGAAGAAAAAAGTCCAAAATTAAAATGCAAAATGTTCAAACATGAATCAATAATAAAAAAATAACTTTGTTTTTATGTTAACACTTTAATACACAGAGATACACACACAAATAAATAAAAAGCAATCATAAATAAAATTAACATTCTTACTCAAAATTTCTAGAATGATCAAAAACTTTTCTTGTGTGCAATAAAAGAAATCTAACTCTTTAATAATATTTATAATTTCTATATTCATTCAATCAAGTAATTAAGTAGTGAACTGGAACTTTATAAAGAATATCAAGTTATAATTTAACATAGACTAAAAATGATGTGAATCTAATCAATGAGTTTTTTCTATGATATTTGATATGGAAAGCCAGTGTAAAGAAGTTTTCTTTTTTTTTAAATCTTAAAAAAAATTACATTTTCCCTCATGATCATATGTGAAATTGTTCTTTCATCATTGAAATAGGTGCAGAACTGGCCTAATGGTTAACATCATGGAAAATAGCATCAGTAAAAAAAAGTTCAAATTTTGTTACAACTAATAAATCATTTAAAAACTTATTTAAAAGTATCACAAGTAGATTTATCTACTACTTATAAGATGATGATTTAAATACATAATCCCTCTCTTAATTAGTTCATATTTTCAACAAAATTTATTACCCTACCTCCTCTTCCTATTCAGAGAATGATGCTTCTTCTTCCTTTCTAAGCCAACTTCAGATGACTAAACTTTTGAAATACATGTAACAATTTATGCAGTAAATTTCTGCTTTTAAAGACTTTAAAGACTTTTTAATTGCATCTTGTAAGCATGCAAAATAAATACCCTGCTTCTAATAACTTTACTGTTGTTCTGTAAGAATTGATTGAATAATCAAAGCAATAATATACTAAAGAAAATATTCTTTTATCAAAAATGTAGTATAAATCAAAGACACAAGAAAAACAAAATGAAAGTGCAATACAAAATTGAAAAAAAGACCCCCCCTCCAAAAAAAAAACAACTATGCAGATTAGAGTGGCAGCTATGAAGATATCAGTAAATTTTTCCCAATAAATTTTCAGTTCTATTTGTTCTTCAATCAAGAAGTTAAGAATAATTTCCTTCAACTTTTGTTTATGTTTTATAATATTTTTTCATTATTTATATTGTTTATTTATATTTGTTTTATATTTTCTTTTCCTCATTTTTATTTACATTTGTTTTATATTTTCTTTTCCTCATTGTTTACTTATATTTTTTGTTTTCTTTTCTTCATTGTTTATTTATATCTGTTTCATATTTTCTTTTCCTTATTGCTTACTTACATTTTTTAATATTTTCTTTTCCTCATTGTTTATTTTTATCTGTTTTATATTTTCATTGTTTTCTATTGTTTATTTATATCTGTCTTATATTTTCTTTTCCTCATTGTTTGCTTATATTTTTATATTTTTCTTTTATTTTTTCTATTGCTTATTTATATTTGTTTTACATTTTCTTTCCTCATTGTTTATTTATACATTTTATATTTTCTTTTCCTCATTGTTTATTTATATTTGTTTTACATTTTCTTTCTACGTTGTTTATTTATATCTGTTTTAGATTTTCTTTTTCTCATTGTTTACTTATATTTTTTATATTTTCTTTTTCACATTGTTTATTTATATCTGTTTTAGATATTTCTTTTCCTCACCATTTACTTACATTTCTTATATTTTCTTTTCCTCATTGCTTATTTATAACTGTGTTGCATTTATCTTTTCCTCATTGTTTATTTATATTTTTTTATATTTTCTTCTTGTTATTGTTTATATTTGTTTTATATTTTCTTTTCTTCATTGTTTATTTATATCTGTTTTATATTTTCTTTTTCACATTATCTATATTGTTTTGTATTTTCTTTTCCCTATTGTTTATTTATATCTGTTTTAGATTTTCTTTTCCTCATTCTTTACTTACATTTTTTATATTTTCTTTTCCTCATTGTGTATTTATATTTGTTTTATATTTTCTTTTCCTCATTGTGTATTTATATTTGTTTTATGTTTTCTTTCCTTATTGTTTACTCATATTTTTTATATTTTCTTTTCTTCATTGTTTACTTATATTTTTTATAGTTTCTTTTCCTCATGTTTATTTTTTCTTACTAATTTGTATTAAAACAATTTTTGCTCTCCTAATAATTTCACCATTTCTCACATAATGAACCAACAAAAATACTAGCCAATAATTTGGTATTAACTTTGTTACATGATTATAAAATTATTTATTGTAAATATAACTTAGTATTTATTATGAAGTAATTAGTGGAAATACATGTAAATATTCAACACTTGGTAGCAAGATAGAACTGAAATGGTGTGAATGTTAAAAGAATACAGGTTGTTAATTAGTTGTTGAATATATACAATTGTCAGACTAACTTTGAGCATTGGAGTATTTGTCAAGAGGTAATCAGTGATAATGCTGACAGTATTTATTAACAACAAAATGAAGCATTCATCACATGATTTATTTGTTGTTCTGGTTTTTGCACATCTAAATCTGAAGATTATTATTGATAAAAATGATGAATTACTGATTAAAGGCTACTTTTTTCTAATTTTCATTTAAATTATTTTATTTTTCAATTTAACTATTTTCAAATATTAAATGGAGTTATTATAAATAGAAATTCCAGAATTAAGAATGTTCCAGATGTTTCATGATTTGAAAATGTAGATTCATTTTGAGTCTTATGAATAGACATTGAATTAAAAATATTTTCCTTATTTTTAGCTTATTTTAGGAATTTCTATTATAAGTAAGGGATATACATTCTTTAAATATTCTTTTCTTTCATATTTTATCCAACTTATTTTGATATAGCCATGAAATGAAGTTTTGTAGAAAGTAAAAGATGAAAAAATGTTGGTATTATTTGATCATAAGAATGCACTTATCAAGTAGTGAAATTCTTAGATTGTAAAAGCTGTATTTTGCATTGGCCATTACTTACCTGGTTGTTTGACCAAATCAAATGCAAGAGAATGAAATGAAGCTGATAAATACTTCAAGTTATTTGACTGCTTGGTTGGTGAAAAATTCCTTAAAAGGCAGCTTGCATGTGCAAATTGGCAATACAAAGCACTAGTGAGACAAAGAAAAAGGGAATAAATTGTACATATAATGTGTTGATATTGCAAAAGTTTCCCATTATCCAGCCACATTGATTAGAGTTAATGTTGAGTAATGTATAGTAATGTAGTCCTCAGTGGATTTCTGACACAAAAATCTTTTCTATAAATATTCTTTCTAGGCAAAGCAATAAAGTACACATTCACATTGCTATTAAATGTAATAATGATTCCATGAACTTTTCTTTACCAATGTATTTCATCCCCTGAGACTTTATCAAGGTAAATGTAAGGATTTTATTTTGTAACATGCATTATAAAGTAAAGTGGAAGAAAAATAGCATTAAGTTTTCAAAATTTTAAATTTAAGAATGCTCTAAAATATTCTTAATGCTAACTGTTCATAAACCTACACTTAACTTGATAAAGTCCTCCAGGGGACGAAACAAATTGACAAAGAAAAGTTTTTTCTTTTGTCTTTATTCATATTGTTTTTTTACAGGTATATTTTATTTATATCTGAATATATATATATATATATATATATATAATTTGTATTAGAGAGAGAGAAATGAACATATTTCCCATATAATTTGTATTTTTTATTTATACTTTTTTCCAGTTGCAAGAAAAGCAGCAGAACAGTTTGAGCAATATGCTGGATATACATGACACTGTTCATGATTTCCCCTCTAAACAACAAAAGTGAGCAACAGTTGTAACTTATTGTGCCCCACACTATGAAACCAAGGGTTTATGAGTTGTGGGTGAATATATACTGGAAGATGTCACTCCCTAGGTCTATATTGCAAATAAATGCAGAGCTTGCTTTTATCAGTGAACACTAGAGAGTCCCATATTTGATTGTCCTGGTAACTCTTTCAGAACACCACTGCAGATATTCATGGTAGTGTTGTGGTAAATGAAGATCAGCAAGTAAACAATTCTCAAAAGTCTGTGTTGACACTCCTGCAGCCATATTTACTTTGATCTATGCTGTAGATGCCATGCAGCCTGCTACTGCTGCTCATCTAATTCATTGATCTTGGTAATGATCTATACTACATGGTCATCATCTATAGGTATCAGAATATTTATTAAAGTACTGTTGCCACTACCAAAACATGTGCAGTAACTCTTCAAAATGATTATCCAGCCTTTCAAAAGCTGACAACCAGAGAGATTCAAGTGAAGAAAAAGAGCATCTCATGTCACTTGTTTGCTATACACTTTTTCATCACACTGAAACTTATCACAGTACATATCACTAAAGATCAAACACAGATGGTGCACAGGTATCAATGTTAATAAGTCACAAAATGGCTGAAGAATGAAAATTTTATCAGAATATTTACTTCCTAACATGCACATACTGAATCCAGGTTAAAACTGGCATTTTTTTCCAAAGTACTGTAATTTTATTTTTGTCAGTGCATATATATATTATTTGGTGCACACAAAAACACATGCAGACACACATTCACACACATACAGAGAGAGAGAAAGACAGACAGACAGACAGACAGGCAGGCAGGCAGACAGACAGACAGACTAAAGAAAAGGAAAAAGAGTATTTAAAGTATGCTATTTCTGATATTCATTTTCCAACAAATTTACATTTCATTTCTTGAAGGTTAGCTTTATGGATTGTTATGCTTTGCATTCTTGTTGTGTTCAGTGTACAATTAAAGCAAATTGTTTTAGCAGCATTTCTTTTTGACAGTTTCCCAGCATATTTTTCAATTGTATCATTATTAGTTTACATCTATTCTGCTGCCGATTACTAAATCAAACAAGATTTAAGATATTATGCAAATCTTTTACTAGAGTAAAATTCTTTAAAATGAATTGTGTGGTATTGGAATCCAGTGCAATTGTAGAGGCATGCAGTGATTCATGTATTACCTTGTATTGAAGGCAGGGTTGGTGTGACCCAACTGCAATTCTTTTCATCACTTCTGTCATTGCAGTCAAACAGACTATCACAATGAAATGACAATGGTATGCACTGGCCATTGTCACAACGGAAATCATCATAGCTACAGCCTGGATAAAAAAGTTAGTTTTTAGGGCATGAAAATGTTTCTCCATCAGTTTTTAAATCTTTTTCACAAAGATTTTGCAGTAATATATAAATATAATAATAATAATAATAATATATATATATATATATATATATATATATATATATTATAGTAAAAGAAAGAACAGTAAGATATATAATCCAGTGTTCTTATTGATATTTTTTATTTTTACAAAACAGTGCTCAATGTAAATTTACAGAGCATAAATATTATAAATTAACTGATTTAAAAATATGGTTCATTCACTACACAAGAATTACCATGTTTCAAAAAACGATGCTAAAAACTTCAAATTTAATTATATAATTAAATTAAAAGCATTAGTTCTGTTTCATCTTCAAGCGAATTTTGGAATAACTTATTTTTAAATTTACTGAGTTTTAAATGCATATCAAATTCATAATTTTTTGTTTCCAAGGAAAAAAATTATTAAAACATATCAAATATAAGTATGTATATTACCAGCTCCCATCTTTTTTTAAATATTATTATTTAAGGAAATTTTTTGACAATGTCAGCAAAGAATAGCTATTTCATTTTTTTTGATTCAGTAAATTTTTATTTTTTATAAACTTAGTAATATATAGTTTCTCATGTATGCACAAAGAACATGGATCATTTAATGACCTACATACTTTAGCTTTTCTTATTAATTTCCATTTTACTGTAGGTGTTTTATTTGTTTCTTTTAAGTGCCAGAAATATTTTCATAGGGACGTTTGATTTTGGTATTTATTTATCCTAAATGAACTTTGATGTTGATTGAATATTTTTTTGAGCTCATAGCTTGTGCAACCTATATAGATATTTATATTTTCAGGATTCTCAATAGATGAGATATTGCATTGGTATACTAATGATTCCGTGTGACATTTATTTTGTAGAGGACAGTTATGAGGATTTCTACAGTTACATAATTTTTGTCTATCTTCATCTCTTTTTATTTTTATATTGTCAAAATTTCTTTGGTTATGGTGTAAGTGTTTATTCAAGATATTAGCATTATGTTTCTTAATAATTTTCTCTAAGTTTTCAGTACAGATGTAAATTAATTTTATTTTTATTGAAAATAGTACTTAGTTTACTATCTTTAGGAAAATGTTTAACAATTAATGCAAGTAAATTTTGTCCTAATTTAATCAATAAAAATTTACTGAATCAAAAAAATAAAATAGCTATTCTTTGCTGACATTGTCAAAAATTTTCCTTAAATAATATTTAAAAATAAAATAAAATAATTAAAAAAAATGGGAGCTGGTAACAGAACTAATGTTTTTAATTTAATTCTATAATTAAATTTGAAATTTTTACCTTCGTTTTTTGAAACATGGTAATTCCTGTGTAGTGAATGAACCATATTTTTAAATCAGTTAATTTATAATATATATATATATATATATATATATATATATATATATATATAGAAAAAGAGATGTATAGCTATAAATATTTACATATGTGACAATTTCAAAAAATATCATGTAAAAACTATATATATTCCTTATAACTGAAATGAATATATATATGTGAATTATCAGTTTCATCTTTGTTATTAACATGGTATTTTGGCCTCTAAATTGTTCAACTTTTCTCTTTGACTTTTGTTTTATCAAATTACTTACATTGACAGTACCAGTTAAGAAGCTAAAAAGAAGTCCTAACTAAAAAGATGAAAAACAAAAATAAAATTAAAAAATAATAAAGATAAAAAAATAAATAAAATAAAAAAGTACTAAGTATGAATTTTAAATACCAGATAGATGAATTTTTCTTCCTGAAGAAGGCTAGAGAATAATTGAAACTGTGTATTAATAAGCATAAAAGTAATATATTATATAATAAAATGCTTTTAAAAATATCAGAGAACAAGTAGAGAACAATTTTTTAAATAAAAATGTAATAAAGATATTTTTAAACAAAAATATATTTCAATCTTTTATAACAAGTAGTTGAGGTGAGTAGTTTAATCAAGTCATTCTGGGCCCAAACTTGAACTGTACTTGTTATTATTGTAGTCAAATATCAATACATTTACTAATTAACCCACAAATGACCTTTGGAAATTCATTCACAAATACAGTATTATAAAATAAAATCCTTTATTATACATACAACTCGTACAGTTTAATTTTTAAATATAGATATATGAAAGAGGAGATTCTATATAATTACTGCACATAGGACATGACATTGGCTGATTCAGAAACATCAGGAATTTTTTTTTTTTATTTTACACCCTCTGTATTTCTTTTCATTCTTTATGCCAATTTTATAGATGCATTTTCAGCCAATGAATTTTATAACCAATTTTGAAATATTATCTTTTTCTTTTTTTTTCAAAGCAGATGTTGTAAAAATTTCAAGTGGTAATTTGCTATGAATAATTTTCCTCTTTATAATACCTAGCACAGGGAAACTGTGGCCCTATACTCCACAGAGGAATCTACAGGTCTAACATAAATCACTCTGTATACTCTTCTGGTTTTGTTTTTCTCATAACTCAATATAAAGTTTATGCATTTCATATTGTCAATTAATATAAAATAAGCTGACTGTATCAGTTATGTTCATTATCAAATCTAATAGTAAACAACAACAAATGATGTTTTTTGATAATTCACATAAAAAATGAAACAAAGGCAATGGTTGAACACACAATCAAAACACCTCAACTTTTATAATGCTCAAAGATGAAGATATTAGCCTAAATAAGTAAATGAAATATTAATTTAAAAAATAGGAAAGAATTATTGCATAAACATATATATTTTATTGCTAATAATTAAACATTTTCTCAAAAGATAAACATTAGCATTTCCTAAGCTAATATACCTATTACTTTATGTATAAAAGCTTAATAATAGCTGACAACATACTTAACAATAATGCCACCACGTACTAGAGCAAAAGTATCTTTATTCAAAAATATTTTGCTACTGTGATTTTTTATGTCTTAAGTAATAGATAAAATAAAAATAGGGTGGATGAAATATAAATAGAAAGATTAAAACAAAAAAATGAGATTAAAAAAAATGAGATATTTTTGGATGAGAAATAAAAAAAAAATAACCCAAGCTGAAATAACATGTTCAAAACTTTACTATTTTGTCTAAACGGAATTTTGTTTCCTTCTACATCTTAAAATAATGAATAAAGATCACTGTTAAACTAAAATACTGTTCACTTTTTGTCTGATGGTTTTAAATACTTCTTGTCGATGCAAAACACATTTAAAATGTTTAGAAAAATATGCATAGAAATTGGTATAAAGCAAAACACAGAAAAGAGCATAGGCTAGTTGATTAAAAAACGTCTATAAAATGCACATTTCTGTTGAATTATATTTAATGATGATTGATATAGTAGAAATAAGTTGAATATTTATAGAAATAAGCATTATATTATCAGTTTATTTAATAGTGCTAAAATTGACATTGGAATCATCTGAACATTTTCAAGACTAGAAAAATGATCAGGAAATATCAACCAAGATGTCAAATTTAAACAAAGGACAACCAAAATAATTTGTTTATTTAAATATACACAGCTTATTTATTATATTTCAGTTTTGGATTTTACAGAAAAAACATGCTTTAGAATTTTTTACATTTTTTGAGAAATAGAAAAAATGTTTTTTGTATCACAATCAACCATATAATTTTATAAAGTAATTACTTTATAAAATTATACAGACATTATGAAATCTATAAGTTATTGACCAAGATCAAGAAAGTCAAAACCTCTAGCCAGAAAATTTAAATTTTTATTTTAACATCCTGATTGGATTGTTTCTAGATAATATTTGCCAAAAAATTTGTAAAATGTTTCACTCTTCAGTATCTATTTTTTTCTTTGCTGATGTGTATTGATCAAGAACAAAATTTGCAATGGGGATGGGGATAGAAAATTAATAACTGGTATTACTCACAGCAGTATACAGAGGACAAAATATAGGCAAAACTTTCAAAATTGGATATTATATAATTTATATTATTTGGCATTTAATAGATAACCTAGTTAAAACATTAATATAAAGCCAGTATTAAAAATGTATTCAAGGTTTAAATAATTTTTAATAAATTTTTTTCCTTCCTAATTATATACATGTTGTTTAATTTTTCATATATTAGTATTTACTTTCAAAAAGGCATAATATCTTTAGCATAAGAAATATTCAATTAAACTGATGCACTTATTATTTGTACCTCAAATTATGCAGGAGACAATTTTCCATTTAATTTTAATTATGATTAGAAGTTCTGTTAATGCAAACTTATATTCAAATTGTTTAAGGATGTATGAACAGTGGTACATCAAAGTATCATTGAATAATACTTGAGGCAATTAGTTCCACAATATGTATGTGTGCACATGCAAATATATATATATATATATATATATATATACTTATTGTTTTTTTTACAAGGTATGTATAAATGTATACATCACTATCACTACATGCACATGTATTTGAGTAGTGTTCATGTGAAATTTATTAAAATCAGGAATACAATAACATTATTTTGACTTGACTGTAGTGTAAATCCATTCATGCATCGTCAGTTATAACCAAAGACATTTAAGCAATCACTGAAATCATAGGTATGACAAAGTCTTAGTTACTGAATCCTTGTGAAGTTCATACTTACCTTTCAGTGTGCTCTTTTGTGTGCTTGTATGGCATATTTCATCTGATCCATCTGTGCAATCAAGAACTGTATCACAATATCTTGATATTGGTATACATGAGCCACTGTTACACCGGAACTGGTCAAGAGCACAGCCTGTGAGTAAAGAATAAATAAAATGACTAAGTGGAATTAAATAAACAAGAAACAATAGAATAAAGAGACCAGATGAGTGCATAAAATTAATTAAACTCATTCAAAACCTGAGAGTTTAGTTTTTCATTTTTTTGGAATAAAAAAAGGATCAGATATAATCATAATAAATTTTCCTTGTTTGGATTAAAATCTAGTACAACAAATATCTTAGTAAAAACTAAATATGAATGCATAGATAACACAATAGGATATAAACACACAGATGACAGATCTTTTTACTATATAAATGTATATAAATATACATAAATTCAATAATTTGAGCAGTTACTGTTCTTTTAAAAATGTATTGTTAAAAACAATTGTCATCTTGTGTTTATTATATTTAATATTTTTCTCATGTTTCATTCTGTAAATTGGCCAAAATTAAGTTGTGTCACCCCCACCCACCAAGCTTTTGACTTACATGAATTATCATTGAGGAGTGAAAAAAGAAAATTAAGTGTATTTTAAAATGTTGTTTATATTAATTCTTTTGATTTTCTTTTTGTAAGTGTATTTATTTTTTGAAAACTAAATCAAATGCATTTTAATGCATCAAGTCAAGTGACACCAATGTTAATAATATGCTTGGAATAGTAAATAGTATCTTTAGAATAATAATTCTTTTATATGCATTCATGAATACAAAGTTTCAGACTATATTTTAATTTATGGATAGCTGCTTAAGTTGGACATAAATAGCTTTTATTAGTCTTTATTTTTTACAATTATATTCATAAACTATTTATTAGTCTTTATTTTTTACAATTATATTCATAAACTATTCGGGTATTATTAGAATGGAGCCATCTAATATTACTATAATAATATAATGATCAGCCCAAAACAAAGTGGAGCCATAGCACCCATGGTATAATTAGCAATTTCACAAGCCCAGACGAAGTGCTGTGTTCAACTTTATAGAATTAACAGGGGTACCCTGGCAAGTTTTCTGCTCCTCTATCCCATGGAAACTAAAGAATGATGGAATAGTCTTTTGGATGTGCATCTGGTACTTCTTGCATTCAATCTGGATGTGATTTGAGTCAGTGTCATGTCTGCTACTGTTAACAATTCTAGCTAGATACCTCTGGTCAGACACTGCATGTCCATGGCGAGCAGTAATGCTTTCTCTCAAGTATTCCTGGTGCAAACGTGACACCATAGATTGAGGGGTGCCAAATGTCCCCACAATTTCAGAAACAGAATGTCCCATCCATTGGGCATCTACTATCATACCCTATTTGAACTCCGATAATTCACATCACCTTGCTATGAGCAGACCAGCTGGTGTTCACAATGACTTAACAGATGTCAAACTATAATTAATATAGATCTGGATAGTTCCATGGTTTCAGGATACAGTGACATTACCTATCATTACTTTTAAATACTGTTTTTCCATGATTTTTGACATGTTAGTGTATTTATCCAACACCTTGCTATGCTTAATTCCCAACAAAAAAGTAACTTTTGAATTAGATTAAATTTAATTCCATTCATTTACACATCTGAGAACAAGCACTTCTCACAAATCTATAGTTGATAAATTAATGTGTAGTTAATAAATTAATGATATAATATATCTCCAAAAGAAGGCAATATTAGAATTCATAATTATACTGATACAGTAATTTTAAAGAGATATATTTTACTTGTTATTATATAAATTTCTACAAGAAATCTGTACACATGTGCACATATGGCAATTGTTTGATTGTTTCCTCTAGAAAGATTTTTTTTATACACATTAGTTCAGTAAGCATTTGAAAATAAATGAAAAACACTCTTTAGTCTTTAAAATCAGATTTCTCTTAATCAGTAAAATAATTCCCAAGTAAAAACCAGAAACAGATTTTCTAATATATGGAGAAAATAAATAATTAGGATGAAAATATTCAAGGTAGAATCAATCAACAAAGAAACAACAATAGCAAAGGCAATTACCAAACTATTGCACTAGTTAAATGAAATCGACCTTGCAATGAAAATCAACAAAAAAATGAAATTAATAAAACATCATTTAAACAATTTCAAACACTAAAAAGATGACAAAAATGTTTTGAATATGATGTCATCAGCAAAGGTAAAGCAAAAATCAAAAGAATGACAACTAAAATATCATTACAGCAATAAAAATGACATTCATAACAAAAAAGATGGGTAGCAAAAAATATATATTACCATAAATTAGTAACACCGAAATATGATGATTAAAAACAGCTAAACTGCTTTATTGGTCCTTTTGCATCAAAACAAAAATTGAGGATAAAAAAATTATGCACAATGCCAAAAATATGTACAACCCCAGACTAATGTTAAATACAAACAACAAATATAACATTAAAAGCTAATTACCTTTAAGCCCAACAACCACTCCTGTTTACAGAAAGATGGTTGGTAGTACTTATTGATGTTATATTGATTCCAAAACCTTCAGGTGATAATCATTATTAGCCTTACTGTGCTCTGAAAACATGTCCAGGCACACTACTGGTTTTTAATCAAATGTTCTGCTCTCACTAAACCTGAAACATGTAAATTGTCCACCTTTCCATTGCAAATATAGGCTTGAATGTGATCATATAAATTGTTCATGCTGCCATTTAAATCCAACATGATCAACTGGGATAGCAGAATATGCATGGATCAAATCATTATTCCCACCCTTTAATGTCCTATAGTTATCTGCAGAAGGAGGGGAAAGTTTAGAAATTTGAGTAAAAAATACTTCAAAATTCTAAATAATATTCTCTCTCTTAACAGCCAGAAGAGAAATACAGAATCCCAATCCATGAAATAAAACAGTGTTTGGTGGTAGACAATAGATATTTAGATAAATTCAAAGAAAAAACATTATTAAAGAATTAAGCAGAAATACAAAACAAATACAAATAAAAAACTTACCAACAGTTCTCTATAAATCAATTTTCTTTTGACCTTTGCCTTTTTTAAAACATTCTAGAATATTTTTCGAAATTCTTCAGATGAAAGCTTTCATTTGTTGTAGTAAATTATATTTACAACAATTTTTGCTGCAAAGTCAATTTCTTTTTTAGTGTGTTGTTCATGAGTAAATGCATATTTTGGAGAATAAGTTTCCAAAATTCTTTCAGTAGACTCTCCTGTATTGGAATCATTATGTTTTACAATAAATTTACCTGCATAGTCAAGTATAGCAAAACAAGCACAAATGAACCCTGCCATTTGGCTAGATGGAAGCATAAGGCCTCCTCAAGAAAGTAAGTCAAAGTAATTGTTTCTCTGTAGCATCATCACTGTCATTACCTTGCATGACCAGAGAGCGCATTTCCCATTGAAAACATTTAATTAATTTTTTTGAATTTTCTCTAATAAACAAAAAGATGGTAATGGAAATTTCTCCAGAAGTAATTTGTAGACTTGTTGAGTGCAGTAGTAAGGCATAACATATTAGTTCTGCAAAAAATCAAGGACAACATCTTGGTTGGTAATATTGTCTTTTTTGCAATTCTTTTAGAATTGAGTATGGTTGTTCTTCCACTATGTTTTGCATGTAGTTCGGAAAATTTTATAACATGCTTATTCTAACATAAAAAATCTTCTGAGTTTAGCATAATGCCCATGTATTAACCACTGTGGTAACGGTATGGGGATTCCATTGCACTGGAACATGAAGGTGAATGCAAATACAAGGTCAAAGACTATTCTATAAATTAGAATATAATCTTCCTTTTTAAAAATTTATACCTGTTAGGAGAACACTTTCCTTCTTCCAAATGAGTAAAAATACTTTATCATATCAGCTGAAATAAAATCATGTCATTCATCAGTTTGGACCAGTCGTTGTTTTGGAGGCTTTTTGAATTCCCTTGCATTCACCAAAAGAGGCAGTTTTCTTATTTTTTCTGAATGTCTTATAGGTATTGGATGTAAATCCCAATTTGATTTGTTTCATTTTCCTTTCAAAATAAATTTCTCTTCAATATGTTTCATATAGAGAACTGAATTTTTCATAGGAAACCAATCAGTAATGAATTTTATCCATTTTTCTATGAGGATTTTCCAAGAAGAAAAGAAAATGTCAATACTTTTTTTCACTGTTAGTAACATATCCACTAGAACAGCCAAATGCAACACATTTGTTAACAATTTTTGTAAAACAAAATATTATAATAAACTTTATAATCTAATCTTTAAATGCAATGGACAATGAGGTAAAAAATTTAGCTAATAGTGTTCATTTGTGATGTAATGAATATGCATACACAGTAATATGATTGGCTGGTGTCAGCCATAAATACAGACTGATGTGGAGGTACATGGACTATGCCTATTGTCTTTGCCTATTGCCTACACCTATTGCCCACCACTACAATGAGGGCCAGTCCATTACGGTGACCTGCTAGATTGTCCTACCTGGTTACAGTAGTCAACAACCACTTTGCTACTTCGAACAAATATATCCCTTTTCAGGACATCAATTTGCAAAACAGGCCATATACACCATTGAAAATCATAAAAGCCAAGTAACTCACAGCCATTTATAATTAATGGATTAGTATAAAAAAAAGGTGTAAATATGCATTTTAGTGTTGAAAATATGTCTAGGGAATTGAAATAGCATCTGATAAATTCTACGTAATTGTATGTTGTTAATTTATGTTATAATAATTCAATTTTAAAGTTATCTCTCTTTTAGATTAGCAATAGTAATTTCAATCCATGCTGAATCCAATTAAGTCAACATCTTACATATTCTTAATAAATTTTATTTTGTTAAGTTATGTGGAATACCTCTATATTATTTCAGTTTAGATTACTGATTGTATTAATCACACACACTTTAGAAGCAACACTATTCAACCATGATGGGCCATTTTCAAAACATACAATTAACATTTTATTCAAGTTAAGGCCAAAATTGAGAAAATATTAGAAGGCATCCTATGATTGTTACTTTTTTCTTACTCACTTCTTCCCTTGATGGTCTATATAAGGCCCAAAACAAGATCAGCAAAGATTGTAAGTTCACAAAGTAAGAATGGTGTGGAATACAGTCAAGTAATTGTAGCATTAATATAATAGATGAGACTGAGAAGTTATCCATTTTATTGGTTAGGAAGAAATCCCAGCATACATCTATAGGATTTGTCTACAAATGTAAATGTTTTTTCAATCATTTCTTATTAGATTGAAATCAACAATATTCTATTCCAGCCCCAATATATTGCAAAACATGAAAAAAGGAATAAAATAAGAACTATAAAGAAAATAATGTCAAAAACATTATATATTATAATTAGTGGAACATTGCATGTAAGAAAGTGAATAACCTGTTACAATATGTTCATACGGACATTACTAAAGACTACTTAATATATGAAGGAGCAATGTTAATTGTTGGAATGTTCCTTATTTGAAAAGAAATGAGTCAAAAATCAACAACAATGGTATAGTTAGTCATAAGATGGGACAAGAGCAACAAATAAAAACAACTGCTAAAAAAGAAAATATCTGTAGACTCAACCAAATAATGAATTGGAAAAATGCAACATTCTACAAAAAGTTAAACAATATAGAAAAAATAAAATATTGTAGGTGATTGCACAGGTGATTGAAATAAATTGAAAGGTCTCACTAAGAACTCTTCTGAAAACTGCTAAATTGCATGCAGCAGGCCCTAATGTAATCCATTCATTTCTACAGAACGACAGTCACATATAAAAGACTAGCACAAATCCTTGATGAAAGCAAGTTTCCTTGAATGAATAATGACAAGAAAAAGTATTCTATTTCAAAATGACACTAAAAAAGGGATAATCACAAGTAATTACAGGCCTATAACATACCTGCTAACTCACTGAAGAGATTTATAACTTGCTAGATAGGGAAGACTTACTGCCCAATAAATATAAATGACAAAAATACCACATGAAGAAGTGACCTACTATTCATCAATCAAAACATTCTGAAAGAAGTTAAAGAAATAGGAATCTAACCTTTGTATGAATAGATTACAAATTGCCAATCATATGATCTCACAACATTAGATATTAAAATACCTCAAGTTGCTAAAAATTTTAAAATAGTCACTGAAGTTCAAAAAAATATGATGTAAAATTAAAAAGTAAAGCCTATTACAGGAAGACCATCCATTACTGAGGTCAGTATAAGAAGAGATACAATTCAAGATGATGAGACTCCCACCATTGCTATTCATTTGTACTAAGGAAAATTTTCAAACTGGAAAGTAAGAATTTTATTTTAAAACATTAAATTTAAAAAAATGATCAATACAATATTCTGTCTAATTAAGGATAGAAACTAAAGTTCTAAAACGCCTATAGATTTTACTTGCTAAAAAATGTATTATCTTTTATCAAAAAATGTTATCTTTTGACAAATAATTTTCCTGCTACTTATTTTCCTGCTACTTCATATGTTTAGTATGATTTTTTTCTTATTGTTTCTCCAAAATAGAATTATTAGAATTATTATATTAAGTTAGAATTATGTAACTAAATATTTTTAATTAATGTCTCATTCTTTTTAATTCTAGAACAAAAATGATTACACATAGGAATTGAAAAAATATGTAAAAACTTTAGCAAATTGTGTTTTAGAAATATTTACCTTTTATGGTTGGTTTGGTTGTAGTTAGTTGGCTTCCTGTTATATTCTTTTTTTTAGTAGATGCAGTTGTAGTGCCACAGTTTTCTTCATCTGAATTATCAGAACAGTCAAGCATCTTATCACAGCGTTTACTTTTCAAAATACATTGACCATTTGAACAACGGAATTCATTATTTTGACAAACTGAAAGAAAAGTTAGAGAAGACAAAATAATGTTGATCTTGATTCAATGGATACAAACTGGTCCTGGATTCTTCTGCATAATTGTTGCAGAATCTTAAAGAAAAAGAAAGCTTACACAAACTTAAAGTGTATTTACAGTATATGGATAATTCAAATTGAATTTTTGGATTGCATATTTTTTACAATATGAGGTGTCATCATTATAAAAGCTATGTATCTACATAGCTCTTATGAAACTATTAAGTATTTATGTATCTATATGGCTCTGAAATGATCAAGAGTTTTTTTACCAAACAAGAAGCAAAAATCAGTTAGGAGTCAACTAAAAACATTTGAAAACAAAGATTATTCAAGGGAGATCAATGTTTGTATGGAATTGTTTCTAACTCATTTAGCTGGGATTTTGTGTTTATAAAATCTTATTTACATAGCTTTTCACAATCTCTTTTATATCACTGCAATCTCCAAACCTATTATATATCAATGATGTGTTTCTTGCCTTCCCAGCTTTTGAGAAAGAATAAATATTAGGAAGGTGTGATTCTTCTTTTGAAAAGCAGAAGATTAAGTTATATCTACATATATTGGATTTTTAACTTTTGATTAATACTGCCCAAAGGGGAGAAAAGTACTATATTCTCACTGCAGGGATAATTTCTGTTAGGCTCAGAAAAAGATTAGCTATATTCTCCTTTCTCATGCTTCAAACAAATTACTTACTTTCATGGATTTAACTGACTGAATAACTTTTACTAAAAATATTCTTTTTAATTAAGTTTTGTCCATTTTTCAAAATCTATTTCAGTTGAATAAATGTCAATATTCATGGTGTTTGTTATTCCTTTTATCATTAAAATCAACTATGATAATGTCAACCAGGACATGTCTTTGAAAATAATTTTCAAGTTGTATTATATTGATTAAATAGAATAACACACCTACATACAGCAATCATCACATCTTTCAGAGATATTTTAAGATGTGTCACTTTGTTATTTCATTGAAGGTGACAAAATATTCAGTTATAACTTCAGAGTTAAAGTGATGTATATGATATTACTTTAAAATAATACTTTTTGTTTAATTTTAGGTGTTAATTTTATTGAAACTATCAGTATACAATTTGAATTCTTTAAATATCTATTTCACTTATTATGTAACAATAATCAATATTCATATTCCAGTTTTGATAGGGTAGAATTCTTTAATTGTCTGTGCCTGATGTAATGTCAATCAGGTAGATCTATTCCAGCTTCTTCAAAAACTGCTGTATAAAAAATTAGTAAAAATTAAAAATTTCAGATTTGTATCCTCATACAAAAATTGACAAATTTTAATGAACAAATTGCAAATGACATACTTTACAGAAAGCAAAAGAAATTAACAATTGAATTAAGTGAATATTTTTATGTTTTATGTTCACAGTGTAAAGTTAGAAAATTCAAGGAATTTGTGAATTTCATGACACTTTCTATGAGATTTGAATTTTTGTGAAAATTTGACATATATGGATTCTTTCTTTATTCTTTGATATTATTTCTATATAAGAGTGAAGTAAATGTTAGTGTTTAATATTAGAATTATTTTAGATTCTTTTTAAGAATTTATGTCAACAAAGCCACAATTTCCAAGTTTGTAGCCTAATAATTAAGTTATTTATAATGAATATTCAAAATGTCATTTAACATTCATATTTTTTTGAAGATGTCATAGCATAATGATAATGGTATTAATCTGCTTCATGAATCTGAGTTTAAAATCAGAGTTGGAGGATTTTACATTTTAATTACTGATGAAAACAATTCATGATATTTTATAAAGCAAAATCTAAAATATTTCTGGTTTCAATTTTCCAGAATAGAAAATACAAAAAAAGCTAATAAAAATATTAACTAATTTTATATCTAATCATATAATATTAAGTTATTCAGTTTAAATTTGCTGATTTTTGTTTTAGCCTTAAAATTTAATATTTTTTAAAACATAACATTTTTTGATATTTTTAAATATTATTATTGGTAACAATTGAAATTTCATTTTATTCTCTTGTTCTTTTTTTTTTAAATATTTTTAAAGCAAATATAGAAAGGTTCAGAATTTGCAAGTTTCATATTTTGGCTGAAATATTAGGTAGTCCCAAAATATTTTGTTTCTTCATTAGATAGCAGAAGGAGCATTTGATATTAATTTCATTAGAAAAAACTGCTTTCAAGTCTTGTGTGCAGCTTTTAATTTTTTGTTTTATTCTAGAAAATAGAAAATAACATTTTCAGCACATGCTTTTTTTAAAGTAAGTTAAAAATATAACAAACACAACAAGATTATGGAGAAGGTACTGTGAATGATTAGACATCGAAAGTGGTTTGCAAAGTTTCATGAACAATGTTCCATAGTCAAGTAGATCAGAGTCTGTCTATATTTCTGAGATGAGGTATTATGTACAGTATTTACATTAGTCGGACTATTGTCCTCATCTTTGTCGCCATATTTGTCACAACGTTTCAGCTGTTGTACGCTCCGGCCTTCTTCAGGTGGTTGGAATTTCGAACTGAACCCTTTATTTCGATCACTGGGGTAAACTTTTCTAGATCCACGTGCCATGTTTGATGGGTTGAGTTCGAAATTCCAACCACCTGAAGAAGGCCGGAGCGTACAACGGCCGAAATGTTGTGACAAATATGGCGACAAAGATGAGGACAATAGTCCGACTAATGTAAATACTGTCAAGTATATCAGTTGAGATTAAAAGCAATCAAAGCAAGACATTAATATTATACAGTACAAGAGGTAGCTAACAGGTTTCTAAACAAATATTGAAAATCATTAGCATCATTTTAATTATGTTAGTTATTTTGATGTGTGGCTTTCACATAAGTAGAAAAAACAATTGGTCTATATTCCCATATGTGACTTGCTACATAAATGTAATGAAAGCATTTAACATTTTAAAATAAACTCTGAGAAGTGATAAAAAGTGGATACTTTACAACAAAGTGCAATGCAAGAGACCATGGAGTAAGCAAAATCAACCACTACTTGCCATACAAAAGTCTGATATTCATTCAAAGAAGGTGATGCTATGTATATGGGCATATTAGATGGCCTTCCTCTACTATGAATGTCATCAAGAGAAGTAAATAATTGATTTGAACAATTAGTGCACCCAAGTAACCCAACTGAAAACAGAAATTAATAAAAAGTGTTTGTAATTAGTTAAGAGAAAGAGCATAATATTCTATGAGAATAATGTAAGATTGCATGTTTATTTAGTAAACAGACAAAAATTGTCACAATTTAACTGAGAAGTTTTCACTTATCCACCATATTCTGTTGACTTCAGCTCTGCTCTTAATATGATCATTCCAAACAGACTGTAACCAGTCTGATTAGGATATCTTAGTCCATCTGTTGCTGGGTTAATGATTTTGACAAATCATCAAAAAACTGTCAGAATAGGCCCACACATCACCTCCACTCTCAGTACTGGTTCCTTATAGAGATGTGTATTAAGCCTTCTTCTATATACCATTTACACTTGTGATTGCATCCCTAACCTTTCCACCAACACAATCATTAAGTCTATGTATGACAGTACTGTGCTTGGACTCATTTTGGTGGGTGATGAGATGGACTACAGGGATAAAATAAAAAGGTTGGTGGCATGGAGAATAAGCTTACTTTAAACACCTTAAAGACAAAGGAGCTGATGGTAGACTTTCAGAGAAATGCCAGAGATTTCATTACCAGTAAGTTTTATGTGGAGAGAGTGGATAAAATTAAGTTTCTGGGCAGGTGCATTAAAGAGGGTCTTTCCTGGACTAGCAATACCATCACATTAGTCAAGAAGTCACAGCAGCAACTGCAAATTCTCAGAAAAAATAATTTACAAAGGAAGCTGCTTATGACCTTCTATCACTGCTCTATTGAGAGTGTGTTGATATACTGCATCACCATTTGGTATGCCAGCTGTTTGGCATTGGATAGAAAAGCCTTCCAAAGGATTATAGATAGAGCCCAGAAAATAACTGGCTGCTTACTGCTATCCTTGGAGGACATTTCTAATTCTTGCTGCTGCAGCAGAGAAGAAAACAATGAAATGACAGCACACATCCCAGGTACCACTTGTTTGAACTGTTACCCTCAGGGAGATGTTTTAGCTCTATTATATATAGAACAAAGCACTTAAAGGACAGATTTTATCTTTGAGTTCTGCATAAAATAAACACAGCCGCACACTGCCAATTTTCAATGTATTTTAAACACATTACTTTTTGTTATATAGGAATAAAGTGTCACTGCCGACACTTTAGTTTGAACTTAGATCGCAAGTGAGCAAACAAAGGTGATCCCATTATTGAATCAAGTAGACAACATGACCATATATGAAATGCATATATATGAAATCGCATGATGTCTAGATTGATTGTTATTTCTACTCTATTCTCTATTATTATTTGGATTGCTATTTCTACTCTATCCATTATACTATTTCTCTATTCAGATCGCTAAATGGGTTACTATTTGAGTGAGCATTATCGATCAAGTACTATTAGTGTGAGATTATTTGAAGCATTGTTCAATGGCATACTATAGTTTTATCTGTGATTACAAGGTCTCTCTGCTACAATGAGAATTACAAAAGTTACAATGAGCATTCATTGGCATCACAAGAGTGGCAACAGGTGTTCATTGACATCACAAAACTTTTCTTCATTCAATGCTGTTCAATTTTATTGTGCATTACATAGTGAGAAGAATAATTAAATAAATGATCTTACACTTTTGCATTACTATTTATTGCAGTCTTTGCAGAATTCTCTAATTGAAAAAATAAATTACATTATCAGACAGTCTGCAAAAGACATTTGGTACAGATCTTTTCTAAGAAAAAAAATCCATGAGTTTAACATTATAAAGTTTTCTGAAAAAGAGCAGAATATAATGGACCAATATGTTCTTATTAAAGTTTATATATCTAAAAAATGTCTTATTTTTAATTAAGATTTATAAACAATCTTTTTGACCACCTAAAATTTTCAAAATTTAATGAAATTTTGTTGATAGAAAAATAATATACTGATTTCACCAAGAAAAGCCATGAGTTTCTTAAAAACAGTGTGTCATATGGCTATATTAATCAGACATCATCCTTAATGCCTCAAGGAAAAGTAAAACAAACAAAAAATCCAAAAGGGCAAATTATGCTGACTGATTGAAGCTTATCACAAGAAATATATAAATCAAGCTCTGGACAGCTGCAACATAAGGTAGATAAAGTGCATTTCTCTAAAAACATAAATGGAAAGGAATAGGCAAGTGAAAGGATACAATTCTTATTAACTGTCAAATTCAAGGATATGGTATTACAAGACGATTATTGGACGTAATACAATCATTCCTGTCAAACTGTGAAATGAAGGTCGTTCTAAATGAGTTCTCTTCCAGCTCCTTTATCACAAATGCTGGTGTTCCCCAAGGCTCTATCTTGGGCCATACACTGTTCCTGATCTTCATCAATGACCTTCCCAATGTCATCAGTTACCAAGTAGGCATCTATGGGAACAACACTACTATTTACTCCTGCCTCAATAGTAAATCTGATATTGTTGACAAAACTAAACTGGCCACTGATCTTGAAAAAGACCTCCAATTTGTGGTTGACTGCGGCAGGAAATGGCTTGTAAACTTCAATGCCTCCAAAATGAAGCTGTTCTCCTTTACCCACTGTAAAGAACCCTCCCTGTCTCCCGTCAGAATGGCTGATTCCCAATTCCTCGAGAGTGCCTTGTTATACTTGTTTGGTCTTACACTATCTGCTGACATGAGATGGAATAAATACATTGAATCAATAGCTTCATCTACTGCAAGGAAGGTTCTATTGGTTCTCTGTGTCGTGCCAGAAAGTTTTTCTCATCTGAGTCCATCCTTCAAATCTATAAATCAACCATCCGTACTTGCCTGGAATATTGCTGTCATATATAGTCTGGTGCTCCTGCTGTATGTTTCGAGGTCCTCAACAAAATCCAGAGATGAATATGCAAGAAGATAGGTCCTGATCTGGCATCTAGTCTACAATCACTATCACACAGACATGCCATGGCTTCCCTCTGTCTCTACAAGTATTTTCAAGGCAACTGTTCCAACGACCTACTTTCGCTGGTTCCCAGACTGCGTGAATTTAAGCAAACTACCAGGCTGGTATCTCGATCCCACCCATTCACTGTCAAGACAGTTAAGTGTAACCATCTCTTCTACTTAAACAGCTTCTTCTCTCACACTTCCCATCTGTGTAACACTCCCTTCCCCTCACTTGCTTCCCCAATGACTATAATCTTCAAATATTCGAGTGTAATGTCAATCAACATCTGACACCTTGAGCTTGTTCCCTGTCCATCTCTGTATCCTTTCCTCAAAATGCCTCTTTACTCTTGTTCTCAATCCTCTGTAACCCCTTGCATGCTAGAGGCACTCCTGCCTTGCTTTAAAAAAATGCTTAATTAAAAGCACTGGTATCATTTGGTATCGGAAAAAAACTGACTGTTCAGATAAATCTTTTCTTTGTTAATAAATTTCAGCTAATTCATCCTTCAACTCTGATCAGATGAGAACAAAAAAAATCCTCCCTCAGAAAAAAAAAACAAAAAAACTGGTGACAGAAATTGTTTGTTAATGGCCCTACCAGGCTGGTTTGTTTCCACAAAATCAAAGTCATAGACAAAATGTTTTTGCATTATTTCCAATGACTAATAATGCTTAGAACTGTTCAAGGTCAAAGGTGAATGTCATCAGATAAAGAGAAAATGGAAATACCCTCAGTAATTTTAAATTATACATTATATTTTTATATGCTTTCTTATCCCAACAGAAATAGCTATGTTTGTGCAAAAAGCTGTAGGCTTGAATTTACTATTCAATCAATATTTTTCAGCAGATGAATGACTGTGGACAAGATTTGGTGATGAACACAGGGAATATGTGATTTGCATTTCACTGTACCTGACAGCTTACTTCCAGGAAGAAGTTTCTCTAGAGTGGTAGTTGTTTCCTCACATTCTAATTCATCCCTGCCATTATCACAATCAGGAATGACATCACACACAAACAACTTGGGGATACACTGATTCTCATCACATTTAAATTCATTTGGAAAGCAGGCTACAAATTAAGAAATGAAACAAAGTTGCCTCTTTAGAGAGGATACATTTAAAAAACAAAAATATGCTTTTGGGAAATATGCAGTGGAGTGTTATATTTATTTTTAATTATTCAACTAAGCAACATAAATGTGGTCATGGCAAGCACAAGTCATTATTTTTCTTGCTTCATTATCAATTATAAAGATATTTCATTTGATATATATGATTTAGATAAATATTTTTTGTTATTCAAAATGTAGTCTTATCACCCATAAAGGATTCAAAAGATATGATTTCATGTAATTTAATATTTTAATCATTTAAATAATTATTTGAAATGGTGGTTGTAACCTAGGAAATAGCATGTTAGTTTATTCAGATTAATATCTTTATTAAAAGTGCATCAGTTTTTTGGGTTAATGTTATACTATCAGCATAAGGTTTACTTATTCATAAATTTATTATCATCTGATAATTTTGGAGTTATTATCACAGCCTATCACTCTTTATAAAATCATTTCTTTTAATGCTTCATCTTTCTGTACTTACCATAACCTGAAACTTATTACAGGAATTTAATAGAGTTCAATTCTTACTTCAAGATTCACATACACTTTTTTTTTAAAATATTTTTCATATATACCTGTGCCAAGTGCATGATAATTGTTACTCTGTATCTCAAATAAAATATCCTGTGTTTTGAATTTGATTACAAATTTCTCAGTTATGATATGTGGTGCCTGTTCATTGTGTGTTACCATAAATAAAAAAAAACATGATATTTGATGTGCATCATTTCTAATTTGCAATTGAGCTCAGCATCATTTTCAGGATATTTTGTATTTGTTATTCAACTGCTGTTAATCTGATATATAAAATCAGATTTCCAGGATTGTTGCTCTCTGATTCATACCCAAGGAGATAAGTATCTTTTGCAAGTTGCTAAGTGTCCTGTGCTTGGTGCCAGGTGCTTTCGTAAATGCTATTAACTTACCAGTAGACTCAGTAGTTCTTACAGTTGTAGTCAAATCATCACAATTCAGTTCATCTTGTGCATTGTCACAGTCTGGGATGACATCACAGACATATGCCTCTGGAATGCACTGTCTCTCATCACATCTAAATTCTTTAGCTGCACAAGCTGAATCAGCATACAACACAACATATCATTATTGATTTCTCATAATTGTTATCAAAACAACACTTTTACAATCATGCACTAATTTAAAACTTATTTTCACATTTAATAATAATAGTCTACAAATTGTGCATTGGAAATTATATCTCCCTACTGGTAATTTTCCTTTAATAGTCATTGTCATATCTTTTTACTACTTTGAAATACATGTTCAGTATTACCATGATATGTATTTAGAGTACAGTTAAAACATACTTGAGCTAAATTCATAGTGGATATTTTTGTTAAATGATTAATTTTTTTATAGTTTTTTATAATTTTTGCAGCTAAAACATCTCATTAAACATCCTCATGTATTGAAACAAATTATGATTATTAATAGGATAATCTATATCAAATATCAAATGAAATAATGATGTATGAGAACAAAAGAAAGAAAAAAATCAGTGTTACATAGAAAGGATAAAAATGAAGAAATGAAAGAAAGAGAGAATGTAAGAAGTAAGGTCAGAGAAAAGAAAGCAAAAATGTGAGATATTATCATTTTTAAAAGTCATTATCATTCCAAGAGTTGTTCAAACTATTGAACTCATTCTTTGTGCTGCTTTTGTTCTTACCACATTTTGGTTGAGGAAGGTTTCAAAATGGATTGGATGAAATGTGGTAAAAAAATGACAGCACAGATAATGACTTCAATAATTCAAAGAAATCTTGAAAAGAAAAAAAGAATCCAGAAAAAGATATAATAGATGATAAAAGAGTAAAGAAAAATGAAATGAAAAAAAAATGAGAAAATAAATGGAGATTAAAAAATAAATGAAAGTTTGAAGAAATACATTCACAGTTTGTTGCCAGAAGAAAAGACAAAAACTGAAGAATGAATAATTACTAGAAAAGATTTAGACCTTGAGTAGTTGTTGAAAATAGAGTTCGAACTGCTGATGTCATATGTTGATTGCTTCGAGATATGACAGAAGGAAAAATCCAGGGTTTCACAGGAAGTTTGGCTGTTGTTTTCAAATGAGGAAATACATTTTTATGATGAGCAGTAGAAGTTTGCCTAATATAAGGAACTGAAATTGTTTTATGATGACCAACAATTGTTGTGGCATCAAGATGGGGTGTTTTATATGGAGGAGTAGAGGTTGCTGTAACATGAAGCAGGGTGTTTTTTTTTACATAATCAGTTGAAATTGTTGTAGGATGAGGAAAGATCTTTATACGATGATGAGGAGAGGTGGTTGTAACATAAGAATGATTTGTTTTATGAAAATAGGGTATGTTGATTTTGGTGTTATGTTCAACAATTTTCATACTTGTAGGAGGAACATTTATTCTATGATATGACGGAGTAACAGCCGTGCTTCTTCGGGGATGAAAAGTTGTACTCCTAATTATGTTATGATGACTAGGTGTCACTGTAACATGAAGGAAGGTTCTCATATGATGTGGGGGTACTGTAACCAGCTGAATGTTACTTCTTGGTCTACTATGAATTTTTATAGACGGAACATTAATTTTCGTTCGATGTTCACTAATAACAGGTGTAGCATGAGAACTAAGGGCACTTTTAGAATAAAAAGGAGTGATTGTCAAATGAAAAAACTCTGTTCTATAAGGCAATATAGAGCTTGCTGTAAAATGTGAAATGTTAATTTTTGTACTATGAAGAATAGGAGCTGCTGTAACAGGGGGAATACTGATTCTAGTACCATGATGAATGGGTACAGCTGTAACAGTAGGAATGCTGATTCTTGTGCTGTGATGAATAGGTAGAGCTGTAACAGGAGGAATACTGATTTTTGTACTATGCTGAATAGGGCCCACTGTAACAAGTGGAATATTGATTCTTGTTCCACGATGAATGGGTAGAGATGTAACAGAAGGAATACTGATTCTTGTGCCACGATGAATGGGTACAGATGTAACAGAAGGAATACTGATTCTTATGCCTCGATGAATGGGTACAACTGTAACAGGTGGAATACTGATTTTTGTAACATGTTGAATGGAGCCCACTGTAACAGGAGGAATATTGATTTTTGTGCTACGATGAACAGGCCCTAGTGTAACAAGGGGAATATTGCTTTTTGTGATATGATGAATGGGTAGAGCTGTAATAAGGGGAATATTAATTTTTGTGACATGTTGATTAGGGTCTACTGTAACAAGCGGAATATTGATTTTTGTGCCACGATGAATAGGTAGAGCTGTAACAAGAGGAATATTCATTGTGGTACCACGATGAATGGGTAGAGCTGTAATAAGAGGAATACTGATTTTTGTGCCATGTTCAATAGGGGCACTTGTAACAAGAGGTATATTAACTTTTGTGCCATGATGAATGGGTAGAGCTGTAACAAGAGGAACATTGATTGTGGTGCCATGTTCAATAGGGACTGCTGTAACAAGGGGAATATTGATTCTTGTGCCATGATGAATGGATACAGCTGTAACAAGAGGTATATTGGCTGATGGTCCATGCTGGATAGGGGCGGCTGTAACAAGGGGAAATATAGTTGATCTACCAGGTAAGATGATCATTTTTGTAACATAAGGTAGATTAGCTGTTATAAGACGTCTCTTGGTTGCTGAAAAATGAGGAATACCTGAATAAGAATTGTTTTCTTACATTATTAAACACAAAATTAATAAAATATTTTAATTACAAGTATAGTTAATTAAAAATGAAAAGTAAAATAGCAATCATAATATGAAAAATATAAAATGTATATATATATATATATATATATATATATATATATATATGAAACAATAGTGCTTGTTGATAGCAGTTTGTTGAAGAATAGATGGGGTGTTGAATGCTGGCTAGTCTGGGAATATTACTTGCCGATAACCACGGTCAAGCACTATTGTTTCACTCCGTCACCTTTTTGCGTTATGTATATTTTTTTCTCAAAGAAATGGAAAAAAGGAAGTGACGTTTCACATATGGCTTTGCCTACAAGCAGAATTGTTCATAACCATTTTCAGTTCTCACCTGTTGAGGTGCAGTTGAAATGCACTGAAACAAAGTTGCATCTTTGTAGTGAGTAAACAGTTTTTGTCTATATGATAAAATTATAATATATATATATATATATATATGTATTTGAAAAGCCAAATAGTAATCATAATATGAATTTAAAATGTGTGTGAATATATATATATATATATATATGAAAAATTTCTCAGAGTTAACCTCTAGAAAAAGACAATATTTATAAATTTAAAAGACAATAGGAAAACTGTAATAGTTGCCAATACGTTTTGTCTGATGTGGACTTTGTCAAGGCAAAACGAAATGAATTTATTAAACGAAGTAACTAATAATAACAAAACAAAATGTCCTTAGCAACTGGAAGAATTTAGAGAATGCTATTTTCATACTGTTAACTGAAATTATGTCATTTACTGTCACATGTGGAGATATTGTTTTTATTGCTGTATTGACAGATTCAACCATTT